>CAUYQU010022694.1:0-64270 GCA_963574635.1 Cheracebus regulus
GGCACGGGGTGTGGGTGAGTGGAAATGGGGGGGCTGGGGGGGGCGGGACCTGGCGCGCGGGGGGGCGGCGAACGGGGCGGGGGGGGGGGTGGGGGGGCCGGGCGGGGGGGGGGTGGGAGGGTGGGTGTGGGGGGGGGCTGGCGCGGGGGGTGGGGGGGTGGGGGGGGTGGGCGGGGCCCGGGGGCACGGTTCCCCATCTCAGGGTGGGAGTCGGGTGTCTGATTGGGGCTGGAAACGTAGGTGGGGAGGCAACAGCCAGGGAGCAGAGCATCCTGCGAAAAGAGCATCTCGCTAAGGAGTCTGAACGCCATTCCTGTAGGCGAGGGAGTCATCAAGGCAGAGCACAGGCAGGATCAGATGGCTGTTTGAGGTGCCTAGCGAGGCTCCCGGCTTGCGGGGAGGAGAGGTGAGATCGACGCCCGTTTGGAGGCCGAGGCTTAACCAGGGCTCAAGCAGAGGGGTGGGAAGGCTGGACTTCAGAGGTAAGGAGGATAAGGACTGTGGGTGCATCACTGGGAGAGAGAATCAATTCAAGGTTAACGCCGGTGCTCGGGCGGATGGTGAAAGCAGCATATGGCCTCGATTGGGGAGGGAACTCGAGCACAGGAGCAGGGTGTGTGTGTGTGCAGGAGCTTTTGGGGTCACGGGAAGTATCGAGAGGTGAGGAGTGGGATTTGGGACGTGCGAATCACTTCCTGTCTGTGGATCTGTCTCGAACTCTGTCCGGCGAGGGCGCACCCCCGGCTGGGCGTGGATCCTGCGTTCTAGGGCCGCGTCCAGCCGGGCGGGTGGGGCGTCCCTGCGGGTTGGGTGGCCCGGCCCTCTGGGGTGTGGCCGCCGCGCGCTCCGCCCCGCGCCCCTCCTCCCCCGCCGGCTCCGGGTGTGGTGGTCGCTCCAGCTCTCTGCTCCGGCACCGCAGCGCCGCCGCCCGGCCTCGCCAGCTTCAGGGTAAGGCTTGAGGGCGCATCCCCTGGCGACTCCTCCGGCTCCCTAATCCGCTTGCGCGGCCGCGGGTGGGCCCGATCTATGCGTGGCCCCCGATTTCCCGCAGATCCTGCGCGGGGTCGGAGCGGGAGATTTCCTTGCCGCGTGAGCCCCGCGGGCCTCCGGGCTCCGCAGAGGGACGCCGGCCCTGCGCGGGGCGGAAGCGCCCGGGAAGCCACGTGTCCCCGCGGCCGCGCGCGGTGGGAGAGGCGGGCCTGGCGGCGCCCACGTGGCCTCCGCCCACCGGACCGGACCAGCCCGGGCCCTGACCGCACCTCTCGCCCCGCAGGACCATGGCCAACCTCGAGCGCACCTTCATCGCCATCAAGCCGGACGGCGTGCAGCGCGGCCTGGTGGGCGAGATCATCAAGCGCTTCGAGCAGAAGGGGTTCCGCCTCGTGGCCATGAAGTTCCTCCGGGTAACTCGTCCCGGTCGCCCCTTCCCCAGCTGCAGCTGGCTCGCCAGTGTTTTTTCCTCCCGGCAGCGGTTTGTCCGCGTTGCCTTTCCGACTCCATTTCGCGCCCACGAGAATCCCTTTGCCCTCTGCCCCCGCCCACGACTGCTTGGGCCCAGCGACCGTTTCCCGAAGGCGGTGGGGACAGACGCCCTTGGGAAGGTGAAGCGCGGGTAGTGTGACTCGCACTCTGGGTTTGGCTTCCTTCCCGCGGGCCGTCACCTGCCTACCCGCCGCAGGGGGGCAGCAGGGAGCGGAGAAACCCCGGGCACCAGACCCCCCCTGCACTTGCCCACGCGGGTCCACCTGGGCACAGAATGGAGGTTTGGAATCTTTTGTGCTTTAGTCTGAAACTCCGAGTTCCCAGTGCAGTTCCCCTCCTTTAGCATAGGGTGGGAACTGTGTTTTCCACATTAAATTTGGGGCACAGATCTGAATCCCTACACTTGGGGGTAAGTATCTAAGTACTGAAATTCAACCAAGCTCGTCGGTGAAGAGAATGTTCTCACTTATCATCTGAAATATTTAAAAGGGTATTGTGAGTAGCCCAGGGGGATTTAATATAACCTCTGCCTGATATATGACTTGGCATATGTACTTAAGTTGCAGCCAAAATTTAACTCCCTAAATCTAGATCCTCAAACCACCTACTTCTTAGGATTACAAAATCCTCAATGTCACTTGACAGTATGAGAGTGTTTTTACCATTAGAACAGTCTTGGCCAGGCGCACAGCTCACGCCTATACTCTCAGCAATTTGAGAGGCAGAGATGGGTGGAGCCCAGGAGTTGGAGATCAGCCTGAGCCACATAGCAAGCCCCTGTTGCTACAAAAAATAAAAAATAAGATTGGGCATGATTGAGTGCACCTGTATTTCTAAGTGTCTGAGAGGCTGAAGTGGGAAAATCACTTGAGCCCTGGAAGTTGAGGCTGCAGTGAGCCATGATTGTGCCACTGCTTTCCAGCATGGGTGATGAGAGTGAGACCCTGTCTTCTGAAACAAACCGAAACAACAAACGAAAAAAGAAAAATCTTCCACTAAAAGGTCGTTAGTTTCATGGTTTGGATGGGATTTAAAAAATATTTATATGTATTGGCTGGGCGCAATGGCTCACGCCTGTAATCCTGGCACTTTGGGAGGCCGAGGGGTGGATGATGGGGTCAGGAGATCGAGACCATCCTGGTTAACACGGTGAAACCCCATCTCTACTAAAAATACAAAAAATTAGCTGGGTGTGGTGGCACATGCCTGTAGTCCCAGCTACTGGGGAGGCTGACGTAGGAGAATTGCTTGAACCCGGGAGGCGGAGGTTGCAGTGAGCCGAGATCCGCCATTGCACTCCAGCTTGGGCAACAAGAGCGAGTCTCTGTCTCAAAAAAAAATTTTTTTTAAATATATCTATCTCCACACACTTATGTGGGCTAGAATATAACACTAGACTTTTAGAGACCCTGCTATACTAATGGGAGGTTCAGAGGATGGGATGGAGTCTTTGCAGCTGAAATCCTAACTGGTACCTCCTCTCGAATGCCAGGCCTCTGAGGAACACCTGAAGCAGCATTACATTGACCTGAAAGACCGCCCATTCTTCCCTGGGCTGGTGAAGTATATGAACTCAGGGCCAGTCGTGGCCATGGTGAGTGCTTGTGGGGAATATGGAAAATGAGGAAAAAGTGCTCAGATATCTCCCTCAGCTAATCTAAATCATTTTATGAATGGAACCTGCTGAAGTTACTTAACTGAGCAACTAGTTGCTTGGGAGGAGAAAGCAAAATCAGACCTTAGAAGTGGGAAGGATGTTAGCTGGGTATGGGTGCATGCCTGTAATCCCAGCTACTCGGGAGGCTGAGGCAGGAGAATCGCTTGAACCTGGAGGCAGAGGTTGCAGTGAGCTGAGATTGCACCACTGGCCTCCAGCTTGACGCCTGCTGACAGACTCTGTCTCAGAAAAAAAAAAATTGCTAAATTTCTTCTGTTTGACAGGTGTTTTAGACTTTAATGTTTCCTAGCTTAAAAAACTTTTTCCTATTTTCTAATGAGAAACTCAAATGTGAGTATATAACACAAGAAGCAGAAGTTTGGAATCCTACACTAGATGCAGTTTCTTCTGGATGGTGCTGATGTCCAGCTGGGAGTGCGGAGAATAAGAGCGAGGGAAATAGGGAGGCACCGAACTGCTGAGAAAGTATACCCGTTTCCTGTTCACCAAGTGTGGCTTTTTCTTCCTTCTGCTGTCGCTGGAATACTTTCTACAGAATGTTAGTCTTCATTTTCCCTGTTCTAGCAGTCTCCTGGGATGCCTTTCCCACCGATCTAGTCCAGTCTGGCCACATTTTCCTTTCTTCACCAGTTCTTCTGTGTTTATGGCTGCATAAGGATTCTTCAGCATTGTTTATCTGTCTCAGCTAAACTGGGAAGTCCCCAAGCTGGGTGGACTTTTCTTTGAATCCTAGTAATATGTTTGGAATGGAGTTTTTATTTAGGCCTCTACTCTGTGCTGGGGTCAGCTGATAATGTCACTAATTGGTCTCATTGACGGGTCCTGTCAGGTAAGAGTAAATGTTACACCCTAGCTGTCCTGAGTAGCAGAGCTGATGTAAATTCATTTCACACTGTCCAGGTCTGGGAGGGGTTGAATGTGGTGAAGACAGGCCGAGTGATGCTTGGGGAGACCAATCCAGCAGATTCTAAGCCAGGAACCATTCGTGGGGACTTCTGCATTCAGGTTGGCAGGTAAGTCTGGGGACAGGAGGGTGGATGACTTTTATGTAACACCATTTAAAGCAGACATTGGGCTCATCCTAATTTCAGAATAATGTGAACTTATTTTTTCTTGAGATGGAGTCTCCCTCTGTCGCCCAGGCTGGAGTGCAGTGGTGCCATCTCAGCTCACTGCAACCTCCACCTCCCGGGTTCAAGCGATCCTCCTGCCTTAACCTCCCAAGTAGCTGGGATTACAGGTGCGTGCCACCATGCCTGGCTAATTTTTGTATTTTTAGTAGAGACGGGGTTTCACCACGTTGGCCAGACTAGTCTCCAACTCCTGACCTCAAGTGATTCGCCTGCCTCGGCCTCCGAAGGTAGTGGGATTACAGATATGAGCCACTACACCTGGCCTGAACTTTTAAATTAGGTGGTGATTATCACTGTATAAAAGCTTTCAGGCCAGGGGATCACACCTGTAATCTGAGCACTTTGGGAGGCTAAGGCAGGTGGATCACCTGAGGGTCAGGAGTTTGAGACCAGCCTGGCAAACATGGTGAAACCCTGTCTCTACTAAAAATAAAAAATTAGCTGGGTGTGGTGGTGCATGCCTGTAACTCTAGCAACTCAGGAGGCTGAGACGGAATTGCTGGAACCCGGGATGGGGAGGCTACAGTGAGCTGAGATCACACCACTGCACTCTAGCCTGGGCAACAAGAGCTAAGCTTCATCTCAAAAAAGAAAAGAAAAGAAAAGCAACGGCTGGGCGCAGTGGCGAACGCCTGTAATCCCAGCATTTTAGGAGGCTGAGGTGGGCAGATCATGAGGTCAGGAATTTGAGACCAGCCTGGTTAACATGGTGAAACCCCGTCTCTACTAAAAATACCAAAAATTAGCCAGGTATGGTGTCATGCGCCTGTAGTCCTAGCTACTCAGGAGGCTGAGGCAGGAGAATTGCTTGAACCCAGGAGGCAGAGGTTGCAGTGAGCTGAGATCTTGCCACTGCACCCCAGCCTGGGCGAAAGCGAGACTCCATCTCAAAAAAAAAGCTTTCATAGATTGTTTATTCCCTAAATAATAAGTTTAAGCAAGATACTACACGGGAGCTCTATGTGGTAGTTCCTGTGTAACACAGCAGACAATGCTAGGTGTGGAGAAGGGAAGAGTTCTAGCCATGTCTATGAGTACTTTGTTCCTGGGTGTGTCGCTTAACCTTTTGGTTCGCTCACCTGTACACAGTCTATTCAAAACCTTTCCAAAGTTGTGAGGTTCAAGTGGAATAAAGGGATTGTTATTAGTAAGCAGTGTTTTGTCATGGTTGGGCTTTGCAAGTCAGAGCTGTAAGAATATGCAGCGGAACTGGCCTATGATAACGAATGCATCATATCTACTTGGGATGTTGATCTGGAGTGGGTTTGAATATTACTGTATTTTCCAAAATTTGAGGAGGAATGTTTTATGTTATCAGCAATCTTGGGGTACAAGCACTGTTTTGATGGCAGGGGCTGGACTTGGAAGGATAATACAATTAAAACGAGTGTTTGGAACCAAGCACCTTTACAGTTGTATATCTGCTTTTAAAAGGAAACACTTGGGGGTATAAATGGGTCTGCTGCTTCAAGTGGCAATTTGGCTGAAGAAGTCTGGAGTGGCTGTCCGTTGCTGTACCCATGAAACAGACTTCTGCACTTTAAAACACAGTGACTAGTAATTGCTTTCTTTCTTAGGAACATCATTCATGGCAGTGACTCAGTAAAAAGTGCTGAAAAAGAAATCAGCCTATGGTTTAAGCCTGAAGAACTGGTTGACTACAAGTCTTGTGCTCATGACTGGGTCTATGAATAAGAGGGGACACGGCAGCAGTCTCCTTCAGCACGGCTTGGTGTGTCCCTGGACACAGCTCTTCATTCCACTGACTTAGAAACAACAGGATTGATCATTCTTTTGTAGAGCCATTTGCCAGTAAAGCCTTTGGAAACTGGACACTGTCTCCTTGTGCTTATTTGATACTGAGTTGAAAGAAATGACTTGGTTCTCTGACTATATAGTAGCAAGATCTGCATCCAAATCCTGCTTTTTGTCAAAGAATAATTGATTCTTCTAAGAACCTGGGTATACCTCAAGACACTCTATGAGGGAAAAAGGGCTGAAGAGGAAAAGAATGGCCCTAGTTGTGTATCTAAGGAAACAAGGAAATCAAAATAAGCATCCCAATGACTTTAGCTAATGCATAAATGTATATTCCTGTATGAAAGATTTTTATGGCTGGACGCCTGTAATCCCAGCATTCTGGGAGGTCGAAGCAGGTGGACCACCTGAGGTCAGGAGTTTGAGACCAGCCTAGAGCCTGGCCAACGTGGTGAAACCTGTCACTACTAAAAATACAAACAATTAGCCAGGCATGGTGGCAGGCATCTATAATCCCAGCTACTCGGGAGGCTGAGGCAGGAGAATTGCTTGAACCCGGGAGGTGGAGGTTGCAGTGAGCCGAGATTGCGCCATTGCAGTCCTGCCTGGGCAACAAGAATAAGACTCCATCTCAGAAAAAAAAGTAAAAGTTAAATGTCACTCCTATCTATGACAATCCTATGCTTTTTATGTATACTGCTACAGTAGATAAGACAATGACATTGTGATTTAAGTACATATTTGGTCTCTGCCTCTGGTTCCTGGCACACAGCTCCTAAAACCCTTGTAATCTCAAATGTTAGGTTCCTTATATGCTAATGAGATGACTGGTGGCTGTGGGAGCTCCTGGATAGCCTCCCTGCAACCTCCAAAAGGAGGAGAGGGCTAAGGTTGAATTGTTCACCAATGGCCAATTATGCAATCAATCATGCCTATGTAATGAAGCCTCCATAAAACCCCAGAAGAATAGGGTGTGGGGAGCTTCCAGATTGCTGAGGTGCTTGGTGGGAGACTCTGAGGACGTGGAAGCTCCATGCCATTTTCCACATACCCTGCCCCATGCATCGGGTCCATCTATATCCTCTATGTTTTAGAGATGGAGGTCTCGCTATGTTGTCCAGGCTAGCCTTTTAACTTCTGGGATCAAACAGTCCTCCCAACTCAGCCTCCTGAGTAGCTGGGATCACAGATGCACACTGGCTATAGCCTTTATCAAACCAATAAATGTAAGTAGCTGTTCTCTTGAGTTCTTTGACCCTTTCTAGCAAATTAATCGAATCTAAGGAAGGGGTCATGGGAATCCTTAATTTACAGCCAATTCATCAGAAGAACAAAGCTGTAACCTAGGGCTTGCAATTGGCATCTGAAATGGGGGCAGTCTTGGAGGCTGGAGTCCTTAACCTGTGTGATCTGAATCCAGGTAGACAGCATCAGAATTGAAGGAGAGGACACCCAGCTGGTGACTGCAGAGAAATGCTCCATGTGAAGGCAAATGGCCCCCTTACATCTGGTGTCAGAAGCGTCAAGGTCAGTGACAGAGTAGGGAGAAAACAATTTTCCTTTGAAATGATATAAGAAATTTAATGTTTTAGTACAAAAAAAAAAGTATCAAGATTCTAGTTTCAAGTCGACAATTGGTAAGAAGTTTAACATTTTAAAAATCATTCCTCAATTTCAAATGTAATTCATCTATGTTTATATATGTTACATTCTCATCAGAGGTAAGCAGAAGTTTGGTATTCCTGAGCACCTGCATTTCACTTATGCAGGCTGGTGGAGGTAACTGGGTTAGGAGCAGCAGCAAAGCATGGGCTTACTCTGCCAGGGCTGTTCAAAGAACTTTACAGACATGCATTCATTGCACCTTCATGACTCTTGGGAGGCTGGCACCAGTATCCCAATTTTACAACAGAGGAAACTGAGCCAAGTTACGTAAATAGCCAGTGGAGAAGCCAGTTTCCAGCCTGAGAGCTGGCTTCAGACTTCCTACCCATGGCCACTATGCTTTACTGCCGCCATTTTTTTAAAACTGCCTTTAAATATTGTTTCCCAAGTGAGTGACGAAGTGAGTTTGGAGGGTAAGTGACCTCAATCTGTAGTGGTAAAAGCTGAATAAGGTTTTGGATATTATGACTCAATTTGTTAGAATTGAATGAGAAATACTGAGTAGACTATGGTGGTGAGATTAAAAGTACTGCCTCTGGGCCAGGTGTGGTGGTTCACAACTGTAATCCAGCAATTTGGGAGGCCCAGGCAGTGAGACAGGCGGATTACCTGAGGTCAGGAATTTGAGACCAGCCTGACCAACATGGTGAAACCCCGTGACTACTAAGAATATAAAATTAGCCAGGGGTGGTGGCACATGCCTGTAATCCCAGCTACTTGGGAAGTTGAGGCAGGAGAATCGCTTGAACCCAGGAGATAGGGGTTGCAGTTAGCTGAGATCGCACCACTGCATCCAGCCTGGGTGACAGAGCAAGACTCCATCTTAAAAAGAAAAAAAGAAAGAAAAATATATTTATCAAAGCTCATGGGATATTAAATGAGCACCAACCTGGGAATTCCAGCTAAGGCAACTATTCAAATCACATAAGGTAGAAAGCAGGGCAGAAATTAGAAATTAGGCTGTTTTTCTTGGAATGCGTTATATTTTTCATATATATATTATTTCTATATTATCTACATATAGATGGAGTCTTACACTGTCACCCAGGCTGGAGTGCAGTGGTGTGATCTCAGCTCACTGCAACCTTCACCTCCTGGGTTCAAACGATTCTCCTGCCTCAGCCTCCTGAGTGGCGCTGAAATTAATTACAGGCACCCCCCACCACACCCACCTAATTTTTGTATTTTTAGTAGAGACGGGTTTTTGCCATGTTGGTCAGGATGATCTCGATCTTCTGACCTTGAGATCCACACGCCTCGGCCTCCCAAAGTACTGGGATTACAGGCGTGAGCCACTGCGCCCAGCCCCATTTTATTTTTAACATACTTTTTAATTTTTTTGAGACCGAGTTTCGCTCTTGCTGTCCAGGCTGGGTGCAATGGGCATGATCTTAGCTCACCGCAACCTCCGCCTCCTGGGTTCAAGCGATTCTCCTGCCTCAGCCTCCCAAGTAGCTGGGATTACAGGCATGTGCCACCATGCCCGGCTAATTTGGTATTTTTAGTAGAGATGGGGTTTCTCTATGTTGGTCAGGCTGGTGTTGAACTCCTGACCTCAGGTGAACCACCTGCCTCAGCCTTCCAAAGTGCTGGGATTACATATGTGAGCCACTATGCCTGGCCAAATGCGTTACATTTTTCTAAAGTGTAAAATTAATCCCTGAAGAGACCCAGTCCATCTCATTACTATCTTACATATCCTTTTCCAATTCATAAAAATCTCTACCAACTGCATCTGCAGTAAAAGTTGAATAATTTTCCAAGGAGCCAGCTGTGGGTAAAGGAAGGCTTTTTTGCATTCCCTTTTAATGTTAAGGGCAAGAGCTAGCTGGGATACTTTATTTACATCTGATTAATTCTGCTGCTGCGGTTAATGAAGTTAAAAAATAAAGTCTCCTACTAAGCATGCCAACCCCAAAACACAATGTTCTAGCTAAGGTGATTTAATTCCCCCATACAGGTCTCTACTGACCTTGGCTCCTGCTGTGGTTTTTGCCCTTTCCCTCCCTGCCCATGAAACTCCACCGCCAATGCACCTTGTCCAGAAGTCTAACCATACATACTTGGCTCCCTCAGCAGCTGGTGGTAAATTCTTCCTCATAGCACTCATGTGCCTGCTATCCCTTATTAGAGGAAGGGACTGAGCCAACTTTCACAGGGGTCTCTGTTTATAGTGGGCATGCAATAGAAAAGCAACCCCCCAAACCAAAGCATGTTAAAGAACCGCTCAAATCCAGCTTAACTTTAACATTTTATTTTGTGTAAAAAAGGGCAAATTTAGTGAATTATTTTCATCTTGTACACAAAGTTATAATTTTAATGCTTTTCACATCCATGCTGGAAATCTGCAATTTGGTAAAAATGAAAGGAACATAAATTTCTCCAAAGGAATTTTTCACGCCATTATATATACACTTCATGAGAAAGTTCCAAACACTTTCTCAATGATCACGAGTTACCAAGAAAATAAAAGATTAAATTTGTACAGATATTGATCTATATATCAAATACATACAGAAATGATGTAAAAACCTTATGCAGTTTACTTTGACTCTGTCCTCAAAAGATTTGCCCAGGGACAGATGCTTTTCTTTTGTATAAATGACTGTGGCTTTATTTAAAATATGAAAATCAAAGGAAGAAACCCAGTTTAATCACAGTATTTTTAAAATCCCTTCCCAATATTAAAGGATCATTACCGATATATAGCACCATAATACAAATGTTGATGGGAGAGGGTATTCACATCACGCAAAATTAATAATAATAAAAACAAACAAACACTGAAAACCCGTGTTAGTATCGTAGAATAAGAAGTTGATAACAGCTTTAGCTTTCCTCATACACAGCAAGGAAAAGGTTAAAGAGTTTAAACTACCAAAGTCCCCAAATAAATCCTAACAGGAAAAAACGAAACAAAACAGAAAAACAAACCAAAGGTCAGCAGTACACTTTGAACCGTAAAGGAGAATGGGGCGACTGAGTTGTACAATTGGAGTTATGGCTAAGACATAAATCTCCTCTGCATTTTTTTTTGTTTGTCAGCAGCAGGAGTTAGTGTGAACAATAAAGAGGGCTTTAGGTTGTGTTTAGACTGTAGGAAAGTCCTTACCAATCTTCTGCTGTTGGTCACGGGATCAAGGCAAGAAACACTTCATGAATTAGGAAAATTCTAAAACACTCGGAGCCTGGTTTTGCTGTAGAATTGGAAGCTTATGAAAGCTGGCTGTAAATGAGCATTTCATCTATTACCAGGACTGACTGGCTCCAAATCATCTCTTTCCTGGTTTATTCAGTTCCCCATGGAGCCCCTAAATCCAAGGTACTGGCAGAGTATACCATACAACAGGCTTCTTGTGCCTGTACTGTGGAATTAGTCCTGGTTTCATTCAGTGAGCCTGAGAATAAAAACTGCTGTAACCCTTGCTTTGGAGTACTTCTAGGCTTTAAGTTTACGAAAAGATTTTTCAAAGTTAAAGATATGGGAAGTGTGAGCATGTCACATTTACAGTAGGTCCCTCTCAGCAATGTTAAGATAAATATCCAGTAATTTAACAGATGAATTCACATACATTTGACACATGAGAATGAATCAACTTGTGTTGATGTGATCTGCATTTATGCCCCTAAAGAGTCAGTATTAAGAAATGGTGACATGCAATTCCATACATTCTTACACTATAAAGTAACAAATTTTACTTCCAGTAGCTATTACAAAACCTTATGCTATTAACCCCTCTTGCATAGAATGAGGTAAACCTGTGCGTATTACCAATGCTATTATTCCCAAAAGTAGAGCAATATTTTAGAAAATAAATTGCTGGTTTTTTAATGTTCTATGCATTTTAAAATTCAAACAAAAATCTTACCTAAAATGGTCTCCTGGGGCTTTCCATTAACATTTTTTAAAGCATTCCATAGGCTGAAGGACTGTAGAGGTTAATCATTTTGATTAATTTCTAATTAGCCCGACCTATATTCCAGAGAAGATGGTCAATATTACCACTCTGAAGAGGCCAGGCTAAGACCCAGAAGCACTTCTAGAACAGATGCAATTAATTCCTGAGAGTTTAGTTTATGAACCTCACTGGTAAACGCTAGAGCGCTCTCATTCAGTCACAACTCAGTAGAAAGTCAGAAAATGCAGAGAGCAAACCTTTCACGAATTTACCCTTGTATCCTTTTTTTTTTTTTTTTTTTTTCCCAAAGGAAGCCATGTGAATTTTAAAACAGGGAATGTTCAGAATGGTCCTAATTGGTTATTAAAACAAATCCTGAATACAATTAAAGACAATTATGTGTGTGTGTGTGTGTGTGTATGGAATTAAAAAAAAATTAAATTCTCTTTCAAATTAGTTTTCTACCAAATCCAGGATAGATAAAAGCAGAGCTGGAATGATTTTGAAATCTAAACTTATTTTGGCTTTGAATGACTTTCAATCCGATTCTCCTGATAATACAGAACATCTCTTTTTGGTTGTAGTTATACCAAGTTGTTATCTCACAGACAGAGGGAAATGGCAGAGAAATGATCAGAATACCTTTTGTGGGGTATTTGTTTTAGTAAGGAAAACAAAATAAACTTAGGACAATACTGCATTTTCCCCAACCCCTCAACATGTAGACGGAGATCCTGTATATCCTGTCAACCATTCCAGTTTAACACTTTAGTGTTAGGATAATTTTAATCATTTTTAAAATTAAAACAGAACATATAAAAGTATCCAGAGTTCTTTCAGTTTCATATAGAACTCCAAATAAATTTTCACAGAATGTAAAATATTTCTGTACAAACATTTAAAATGGGCTGCGATAAAATGCCAACAAGCAGAAATAATGACCCCTTCTCCATGACCTATGTGGTGATGACCCCTCCATGAGGAGTTCAGTTGCATATTTCTGCAGCAAAGGAAGCTGAAGATGTGACTGGCCTAACTTCTAAAAATCCCAAAATCTCCCAACAGGTACCAAAAAGGTTCATTTGTAATGACAGTTCATTTGCATTTAACAACTATATCCTTCTTAAATTATTTCCTTCAATCCTGCTACCTAAACTTTAATCTTACCAAAAAAGTTAGAATTTCAGTTCTTGTTAACAATGCACATAAATCCAAACTTGGAAAATATTACAAAATTCTTTCAAAAGCTTCAAATACAACACAAAAATTGTCCATCTTTATAAATCGAAAATTTCCCCACCCCCCGACTAAAATAGTTTCCCCACCCACCTGAAAAATCTGGAACTGAAATCTTCTATGTTTAGCAAAATGTCCCAGTAGAATAGCCCCCTGTACAGCTGGATTGATTATAAATCAGTCCTGTGTAAAATCCTTCCCCTCCCGTCCTCAGTTTCTGAGCCACCTCACGGCTCTTGTTTGATGTAGAAGTTGGCAGAGCCATTGCTTTCCTGATCAGAAGCTCCTTGGAGGAAATTATAATCCTCTCCATCCAGCAACTCCTCCTTCAGCTGCAATGTCGTCACTGAATGAAAGAGAGAGAAACATATGGGCTATTAAGTCTTGCTAGAGTACTCAGATTGCCTGTAATCTTCATGTTCCATCAGCCTTACAGTGAGTAAGACTTCATTTCCTCAATAACTTAAATCCCTGAAGTATGAGCATTCAGTTAATTTTAATTTTCAAAGTATATTAGCAGTTAAGGAATATTCTGGAAAGGAACAATACTGCATAAGGAACACTGCACAATGGACATCTTCAATGAAATGTTCAGGGTAATAATGCTCACTAATCTGGGAGAGAATTTTGTTTATGATTAAGTATTCACTTTTACGTCAATGTTTGTACAATCATGTAGTTCTTGCATGGTTCTTAAGTAAAATCTTTTTTTTTTTTTTTTTAGGCTGGAGTGCAGTGGCGTAATCTTGGCTCACTGCAATCTCTGCCTCTTGGGTTCAAGTGATTCCCCTGCCTCAGCCTCTTGAGTACTGGGATTACAGACGTGTGCCACCATGCCCGGCTAATTTTTTGTATTTTACTAGAGACAGGGTTTTGCCACGTTGGCCAGGATGGTCTCAATCTTCTGACCTCGTGATCCGCCTGCCTTGGCCTCTCAAAGTGCTGGGATTATAGGAGTGAACTACTGTAGCCAGCCTCTTAAATACAATCTTTAATAATTACCAACACAATCAATATGACTTTAATATATTAATATTATTATTCCCAAGGAGTCCTTTTTTTTTGTGAGACTTTGTCTTGCCAGGTTGGAGTGCAGTGGTGTGATCTTGGCTAACTGCAACCTCCACCTGTAGGGTTCAAGTGATTCCCCTACCTCAGCCTCCTGAGTAGCTGGGACTACAGGTGTTTGCCACCACGCCCAGCTAATTTTTGTATTTTTAGTAGAGATGAGGTTTCACCCCTTCCAGGATGGTCTTGATCTCTTGATCTCATGAGCTGCCCACCCCAGCCTCCCAAAGTGTGGGATTACAGGCGTGAGCCACCATGCTTGGCCCCACGGCGTACTTTTATTAAAAATATTCTCTGAGGAAAAAGAAATCTGATATTAAATAGAAACATTAAAAAATTATCTATAAATTGGTCAGGCGTGGTGGCTCATGCCTGTAATCCCAACACTTTGGGAGGCCAAGGCGGGTGGATCACCTGAGGTCAGGAGTTCTAGAACAGCCTGGCCAACATGGCGAAACCCCATCTCTACAAAAAATACAAAAAAATTAGCTGGACGTGGTGGTGTGAGCCTATAGTCCCAGCTACTCGGGCTGAAGCAAGAGAACAACTTAAACTTGGGAGACAGAGGTTGGCAGTGAGCCGAGATCACATGACTACACTCCAGCCTGGGCAACAGAACAAGACTCCAGCTCTATAAAAAAAAAACAAAAACAAAAACCCATAAATTATATAAAGATGTAACACATATTTATAAAAAATAAATCTGGGCACAGTGGCTCACGCCTATAATCCCAGCACTTTGGGAGGCTTAGATGGGCGGATCACAAGGTCAGGAGTTTGAGACCAGTCTGGCCAAAATAGTGAAACTCAGTCGCTATTAAAAATACAAAAAATTCGCCAGGTGTGGTTGTGTATGCCTGTAATCCCGGCTACTCGGGAGGCTGAGACAGGAGAATCATGTGAACCTGGGACGCAGAGGTTGCAGTGAGCCAAGATCCTGCCATTGCACTCCAGCCCCGTCAACAGTGTGAGACTCTACCTCCAAAAATGAAAGAAAGAAAAAAAATGTGGGCTGGATGTGTTGGCAGCCTGGGCAATGTAGCAAATCCCTATCTCTACAAAAAAAAAAAAGAAAAAAATAATAGAGCTGGGTATGGAGGTGCAAGACTGTAGTCCCACATTACAGTGACCTATGATTGTGTCATTGCACTCTAGCCTGAGTGACAGAGCGAGACCCTGTGTACCTCCCCACTACCAAGAAAAACGAACATTCAACTCCTGAGCGGAGTGTGGCTGCTAATGCTTACAGTCCTAGCTATGTGGGAGGACATGGCAGGAGCCCAGTTCAAGGCTGAGTGCCTGCCTGAGTTCTTATCTGATGACTTACTTTTTAATGAAAATCAATTAACAGCATAGTCACGTTTCCGTAGGACTTTAGTATGGAAAACTGCTTTTCAGTTTCATATATATATATATATATGGGGTCTCACTATGTTGCCCAGGCTGGCCTTGAACTCCTAGCCTCAAGCAACCTGCTGCCTCAGCCTCCTGAGTAGCTGGGATTACAGGAGTGTGCCAATGCACCTGGCTCAGTTTCCAGTATTTTAAGTGGAGCTTAGGTTTCTGAGTAGCCACAAAAGTCATGCTAGCAGAATTCGTAGTGACAAGAGGGCTCTTTCTAATCCACGAGCAAGGATGAAGAGAAAGAAATTTCATCTTTTGGGTCCAAACTGGTCTTCAGCAAAAACTTTAGGCTGAGTTTAAGTCCGAGATTTTCCTATCTTCTTTCATAAACCCTTCTTGTTACTGGCCCTCAACACAATTTTCTAGTACCACAAGATTGCCCTGTATATTTTCTCTTAAGCCTACAGAACTTTTCCATTCAAAAAGCAACTTGTCTGCATTTTTTTTTCCTAATGAAAATGACCTCAGCTAGGTTATCAGAAACTAGTTTCGGTAACTACCAACCTCTACAAGATGTGTTCAGGTTTTTTTTTTTTTTTTTTTTGTCACCCAGGCTGGAGTGCAATGGTGCGATCTCGGCTCACTGCAACCTCCACCTCCAGGATTCAAGTGATTCTCTGGCCTGAGCCTCCTGAGTAGCTGGGATTACAGACACCTGCCACCATGCCTGGCTAATTTTTTTATTTTTAGTAGAGATGGGGTTTCTCCACGTTGGCCAGGTTGGTCTCAAACTCCTGATGTCAGGTGATCCGCCCGCCTTGGCCTCTCAAAGTGCTGGGATTACAGCCATAAGCCACCACGCCCAGCCATGTTCAGGTTTCTTTTTTCTTTCTTTTTTTTTTAAGATGGGGTTTCACCATGTTGGTCAGGCTGGTCTTGAACTCCCGACCTCAGGTGATCCACCCGCCTTGGCCTCCAAAGTGCTTGGATTACAGGCGTGAGCCACCGCGCCTGGCCAAGTTGTCAGGTTTCTTAAAAAGTTACTGTCTAACCAAAGTTGAGCTCAAATAATTTAAAGAACAGACAAGGTGCTCTCTTGTGCTAACACATCCACTGGAATCTAGTCCCATGGTGAGCAATGCTACCTTCTTCCCCAACTTCCTTAGCATACATGGATCTGTTAAGTCAGAAGAAGTCAGAAACTGCTTTTTCCACCCTTGCTTGGGTCCTGTGGGTTTTTTTTTTTTTTTTTTTTTGAGACATAGTCTGACTCCATCACCCAAGCTGGAGTGCAATGGCATGATCTCAGCTCACTGCAACTTCTGCCTCCTGGGTTCAAGTGACTCTCATGCCTCTGCCTACCAAGTGGCTGGGATTACAGGTGTGCACCATCATGTCCAGTGAATTTTGTATTTTTAGTAAAGATGAGGTTTCACCATGTTGGCCAGGCTGGTCTGAAACTCCTAGCCTCATGTGATCTGCCCACCTTGGCCTCCCAAAGTGTTGGGATCACAGGCGTGAGCCACTGCGCCTGGTCTCTTTACACATTTGAATGGTTCTTTATGCACCTGACTGGGTATTTCAAAACAAGAGATTTCATATGAAAATCTGAAAAGCACATAGACTTGGCAACATGAGTGCAGCACCCTTAAATAGCTGTGAGCAATGGGAACTGACTGGCTACTACCTCCTGAATCTGGGCAGCCTGAGATCTGTCCATCACAGAGCTTACCACACATGCTGCCCACAATACTCACTTAGGTAACCACCAGCCCCTGTAGGCACTCTGGCTCTAAATCAAAGGTAAAAGTTCTTCGTTTTAATCTATTTCGTATCTTTTCATTAATAAATGAAGTGAGAGGATACACATTATGGGATGTGAATTGGAAACTGCTCATACAGAGAAAAAAGTCAATTTAGAGCAGAATGAGAACTCAATAGAGGAACTGGATAGGTAGTATGTAATTTAAGTTTTTCATGAGGCAAAGGCAGTGTCATCATGTGGAATAATATTAAAATTGCTACAACTTTTTTTTTTTTTCAGACGGAGTCTCCCTCTGCTGCCCAGGCTGGAGTGCAGTGGTGCAATCTCGGCTCACTGCAACCTCTGCCTCCTGGGTTCAAGCAATTCTCCTTCCTAAGCCTCCTGAGTAGCTGGGATTACACGCGTGCACCACCATGCCAGTCTAATTTTTTTTGAATTTTTAGTAGAGACGAGGTTTCACCATGTTGGCCAGGTTGGTCTTGAACTCCTGACCTTGTGATCTGCCCACCTCGGCCTCCCAAAGTGCTGGGATTACAGGTGTGAGCCACTGCACCCAGCCTTGCTAAAACTTTTAAAGTCAAATAGTACGGTCAGAAAAATACTTCAGGTCTTTATTTTCTTTTTTAGTAGAAATGGGATTTCACCATGTTGGTCAGGCTGGTCTCAAACTCCTGACCTCATAATTTGTCCACCTTGGCCTCCCCAAGTGCTGGATTACAGGTGCGAGCTGCCATGCCTGGCCCATGTCTTGATTTTAGTTACAAGCAATTAGTTTAAAAAGAATGGTTGCTGACACCTTACTTGCTAATTTAAAGAATAACCTTTTTTTTTTTTGAGACTTCGTCTTGCTCTGTCACCCAGGCTGAAGTGCAGCGGTGTAATCTCAGCTCACTGTAACCTCCGGCTCCCTGCAACCTAAGCCTCTCAGGTTCAAGCGATTCTCCTGCCTCAGCCTCCCATGTAGCTGGGATTACAGGTGTGTACCACCACGCCTGCTAATTTTTATATTTTTAGGAGAGATGAGGTTTCACCATATTTGCCAGGCTGGTTTTGAACTCCTGACCTCAGGTGATCCACCTGCCTTGGCCTTCCAAAGTGTTGGGATTACAGGTGTACGCCACTGCGCCTAGCCAAGAATAATCTTTTGAGAGATGGCGATTTATTTGGTATTGGTTTTGGTATTGGTGATCAAAAATTTAACTGGCCAAAGACAGAAAAGTGAATACGTTATGCATATAATTATAGCAAACAAACACCCATCAGACTGTTCAAAGGTACAGCAAACAAGACTGTGCAGTTGGTTCTTCCTTTCATCAAAAAAATTACTTAATATAAATAAAAATGTTTTTATGAGGAAAACATCAAGTGTATTAACAGTTACCCTTCAAATCTAACCAGCATGCGGTGATTCAGTGAGAGCCATTTTAACAATACCTAGAACATATACACATGGACAAGAAAACAAACCCAGGTTTCATTAAAGGTGCAGTACCCACAATAAAAGGTTGATTAAAACAGTATCTTGTTATATGATGACTGGATGGCTAAATGAATGAGAAAAGAATTATCGTGGTTCAAGATCAAACATGTTTCATTCAAACAGATGTTTTTTTAAAAAATGCAAGAAAAAGTTGAGATTCTAAAGCATATCCTGAAGCTATATGTATTACCACTAACCACACATTTCTGGATTATGCTTCTAGTTATGTTAAAATATGAAAATGATGTGCTAAAAAAAGTCACTCAAGATAAAGGTGAAACACTCACTCAGATGTGCAATGTTTTAATGCAAAGCTTCATTGTTTTCATGGAATCTAAAGCAAAGTCTGTCTGGTATCTTCACATGAATCATTTCTCCTTTCCAGGCCTTCTCAATAAATGATGGATGAAATAAAACAGATCCTGTGGTTGAATGTCACTTTCTACATAAATGCCTTTTCTTAGCTCCCGTTTTAGAAGGAAGTCACTTTGCTGACACTAATCACTATAACATTTCAGGAGATAAGCTAACCGAAATCACATTTTTCCAGCTATGAAGCCCAAAAATAATAAACTCTCTCAACAGCTAAGGAAACCATAGCTTTCAAATAGTTAAGGTAGCAATGTAGTCCCTACTTCGTTTCATCAGAGAAAAAGCACAAGTCTCACAAACTCAGCTCAGAAGATACTAAAACACCGGTGGAAGAAGGAAGTCACAAAGGGGGCCAGGTAGTTTCCATCTAGTATGTCTACTCCGAATGCTGGGGTTTTGCCAGTGCCAGAAGTTCTGTTTTAAATGAATCAGTAACCTATCACAAAATGTGACATACGTCGTCAAAATCAGCCTCATGCTTAAAGAAAATACATCCAAGATGCAATAAAAGCTCAAATACATTTGGAACTCACAATAGCCATACTTAATTAATACCAGACTATTTCATACATAAGTGCAAAAGGAAAAAAGCTAAACAGACAAGAAAAGAAACTGAAATGCTCTTTAGACTTTGAGCATTTTTCTGTTAAAGAGCGGGTAACATTGGATTTACAATCCTAATTTGTTTTTGATACAAAAGAAGTAATTTCCTCTGGATATAAGAATATCACAGTGATCTTCAGAGAAACAGACTGGGAAGGGGCAAGATGACCTAATACACTGTGAGGGAGGCAAAAGCTAAAGAACACATCCTAAAATGGCAAAAAACTCCAAATAACCAACAACGGAAACAAACAAGAAAACCCCTTTAGGTGCAAAAATATTAGCAAACAGAAGAATGAGAAGAAAATAGAGCTAGGTAACAAGTCCCATCTAGGTTTTCAACATGCAAGACCTTTTACAGAATGCTGATTAGAGAAAACACTTTAGTCTAAAAGCAATAGTTAGCATACGACAGAACATATGCCAAGGCAAGTATAACTTTGGCTTTGAAGCTGTATGATCTGATCTGTACTCATGCCTGAAGTTCATCATACGTAAGTGAAGTCCTTCTCAGACCCTATGATAATACCAAGCCTGTTCTCAGTAATTACAAAGGGCAAAACCTTCTGTAGTCTTGCTTACAATCTACTACCTTGGCCTAACCAATTAAACTCAAACGAATTCATTTACCATTTAATCACTCTACACATATGGTCATGAACTTGTGGAAATAATAAAATACACGTATCGTATTTCCAAATTTGTTATTCAACTAAAATTGTGATCACTTTACTGCCAAAAGTGAAATTCAACTGGAATTCAAAACACATCCTTTCCATGAACGAGACACTAGGAAATGTTATGAGCAAAGCCTCGTTTTTGTGTCTGATTAATCAGACAGACTTATCCCTAATGAAACACTTTATCCCCAGGTCAAGGCACATACAATTCTGCAATGAGGAATGTTTAAAACCATGAAATATTACAAGTTGTCTCACAATTCTAGCACTTGAATTTATAACTACCCTTATTTGAAGCTCAGAAGTATTTTGTAACAAAGTAAAAATCCTTCCCTTATGTTTTGTCCTAGTGAAGTGACTATTAAGGACTAGTGAAATGAATTCTTTAGTGGAAAGAAAGAGAAAAAAAAAATTCAAAAAAATTCAATGAGTCAGCATCTGTCATGCCAGACCATGCTTTGTCTCCCACCACCCTACCCAGTACTTTTACCCTCTGAAGTACCTGAGGTGCTGATGTGACTAATTACCTGTTTTGAGGCTGGGACTGAACTCTCGGCTAGTGCTGGGAGGTGGGAAGGCCTCCGGGGCTGTCTGTGCTGGAAGGGTTCGATATGGAGGAGGAGTCAACTCTTCGTCACCAGAGAAGCTCCTCCGCACCCCACCTGTCATGGGCAGGCTCGACAAACTGACAGGCTTCTTCCCAACTGGCATCTTCCTCTCTAAATATCAAGTCAGACTAAAGTAAGCTTTCACTTACATGCGTGGTAAGAAAAGTGCATTATATAACTAGGAAAGTTGTGTTGCGTAGGACACTCTGAAAAGAGAACCAATTATGCAAAGTTTGTATTTCTAAAAACGAGAGAGAGAGAGAGAGAGAGAGAGAGAGAGTGTGTGTGTGTGTGTGTGTGTGTGTGTTGGGGGAGATGGTTTCTACTTTCTGAGAGTCTGGTAATACTTGTTCTGACTCTCAAATAAATTTAAAACAAGACAAAGTAAAACGAATTACAGAGAGCTTTAAGAACAGCTGGCTAATTTCTTTCAAGAAGTCTCTGCTTGAGGGGGGGTAAAAACTCAATGGAAGAAAGAAAGTGTCTTAAAACACTACTTTTAGGGTAGCATTTCATAGCTCATATAAGCCCAAACACTGGTGGAGAAATCAAAGCAAAACAGTTTAAATGAATTATCTCGGTGCAGGATGTTACTGATGTGAGATGTGCTCCCCTTTTAGTTTACAATTCACTTTTAGAAAATCCAATTCTCACTCTGAAAAGTATTTCCAAATTCAAAGCTTATTGCCTGCAAACTCTTAAGCAATCTGATTTACTCTGAAACAAATTTATCAGGCTGGGCATGGTGGCTCATGCCTGTAATCCCAGCACCTTGGGAGGCCAAGGCAGAAGAATGAGGATGGCTTGAGGCCAGGAGTTTAAGACCAGCCTGGGCAACATAGTGAGACCTGTGTCTACAAAAAATAAAAAAAATTAGCTGGGCATGGCCAGAGTCTGAGGTGGGAGATTTGCTTGAGCCCAGGGGTTCAAGGCTGCAGTGAGGTGCTCCAGGCTGGGTAACAAAGTGAGACTCTGTCTCAAAAAAAAAAAAAAAAAAAAAAAAATAAAAAAAAAACTAACACACCTTTCAGCTCCAGTTTTCTATTAAAATATAAGCCTTCCAAGACATGTACAATGCTTCTGCCAACCAAAAAATACTGTGAACTCTGTACATACTGGAGAACCAAGCACAGTGGCTCATGCGTGAAATCCCAGGACTTTGGGAGGCCGAGATGGGCAGATCATCTGAGTCCAGGAGTTCAAGACCAGCCTGGACAACATGGTGAAACCCTGTCTGTACTAAAAATACAAAAATTAGCCGGGTGCCTGTAATTCCAGCTACTTGGGAGGCTGAGGCAGGAGAATCGCTTGAATCAGGGAGGCAGAGGTTGTGGTGGTGAGCTGAGATCACGCCACTGCACTCCAGCCTGGGCGACGCAGCAATAATCTCCAAAAAAAAAAAAGCAGAAGGATCTTTATCTTTGTGACTGAGTTATGTTTGTTTTCTTCCAGATGATAGAATGAACCAAGTACAAACAATAAAAAATTATGCTTCACAAAATCAAAACTAAAAGGTAAATCTAAGCCACACAGTATTCCTATGTAAAATGATGTGGGATTTAAGCTGTCACTGAGTAGATCCAATACTCAAGAGCCAAACCAAAATCACATGCAGCAACAACTTAAGACTTTTTCCTAATATACTATCTACTCAAGAGATAAACACACAAGGAGAAACGTCCAACTCTTACAGTAGTTCCTGAAAATGGTGAGATTTAAAGCAGAAATTAGTGCTGCTTTTCCTGCTCTAGAATTACCACACCTTAAGAGAAAGAGGCTTTTGAAACTGTACAGTGTATAAGATTCTTTTGGCAGAACATTATAATCTCAAAAGTGTAACTATGCCTCTTTCGGGGCATGAACACAGCCTACTACAAAGCAAGCTAGACCAATGAAGCCAGTCAGCTATTTCTGTACAAAACAAGTACTTCCAGAATATACCACTAGCAGATGATTTTAAGTTCAAAAAGACCAACAAGCTATCAGATGAAACAACAGAGCCAGAGTATGATAATTTACCACGGCAAACTTAAAAACAAACAAAAGGTTTTATAGCCTGTCTGGTATTGTCGTCAGTCTGCCTGCAATGGATGACAGGTTTCTAAACCCCAAATTCTTTGTGTAACTAAAGTTTAGTGAGAAAACTTTCTAATAAACTGTTTGTCGAGTAATACAAAAAAGTAAGAGGAGGCAGCACCATTAGAGTGAAAAACTGCCGCTTTTTAATACAGCACTACACTTCCTTATATAATTCCAATATTCAAAAAGTTTTTAAAAAAAGCTTTGCAACAAAGCCATACCTCACTTGGTGATACCTATAACTCTTATTTGGCCCATTTAATGTAAATATTTATATATATATTTGCTTTAGAAAATGCTTCAGAGTCTGGAGTGTTACATAATGTATGTCACACAGACTGTATTTCTCTTCTAAAATCTGAAAAAATTCTGAATTCCAAAGCACATCTGGTCCCAAGGGCATCTAATGAGGTACTGTGGGTCCATGGTTCTTTTCTTTTCTATGTCCAAAGAACAATTTAAAGGCATTAGAGATGTTGTCATACTATTAGGAAATATTAAAACATTATAGTTAAGGAATATAATATGTTACATGTAGACCGAAATTCATTTTTTCAGTGAATCCAGAACTCTAGTCATGGTAAATATCATTAAAAACTGGGATGCTAATATTACTTCATTAATTACATATTTCTTTCCATATTCCCAGCCCATTAATTCAAAATAATTTAAACTCCACAAGTGGGAAACAATTCCTACAAGAGTCACACTGAGGGAGACAAATGAATTGTCTACACAAAACTCATATATTTTTTCTAAAAAGTAATGTCATATAGCCACTGAGTAATAAAAATCATTCTTAATTTGACATCTTGGAAAGAAAATTCTGAAATTCCAAAGTCTTATCCAACAGAAAGTGAAAGTAGATGTTATTTACTTCACAGAAAGCTTAGTGATCACACCTACTATTGTCAGTCCACTGACATAAATGAAGTTCCCATGTGAATCCTTCCTACTCATTTACAGATACATGAGAACTCCCTTTCATCTGCCTGGTTTGGCAAAAATAATTCTGGACCTGTGGGAGGCTTATGCTTATAAACAGAGGTCAAGAGACAGGCCTATAGGTAGCTACTTGTGTGAGGGTGACCTGAGTTTTGTGCTGGGAGAAAGCCTGTTTTTCAAAGTACCAGTATAGTGGACAGTAGAAATTTTTTAGTTTCCCACTTAACAAGCAAACATCAGAAAGGTAAGAACAGAGTGTATTTGATTCTTCTTGCCATTTCAGTCTCTAGGTTGCTAATGAGGCAGATCAGCACATACCTGAGCATACGTGGCAAGTCAGCTGGAAAAACCTGTTTCAGTTTTAATTCTCAAGTGTACTTTTAAATTTTTAAATAGCTTGCCTTTCTTTTTTTTCCCATGTTGCCCAGGCTGGTCTCAAGCCATCTGCCCACCTTGGCTTCCCAAAGTTGTTTGGATTACAGGCGTGAGCCACTGTGCCCAGCCTAATTTAAAAAATATCTTTACTGGCCGGGCGTTGTGGCTCATACCTGTAATCCCAGCACTTTGGGAGGCCAAGGCGGGCAGATCACGAGGTCAGGAGATGGAGACCATCCTGGCCAACGTGATGAAACCTTGTCTCTACTAAAAATACAAAAATTAGCTGGGCATGGTGGCGCGTGCCTGTAGTCCCAGCTACTCGGGAGGCTGAGGCAGGATTGCTTGAATCCGGGAGGCGGAGGTTGCAGTGAGCTGAGATTGCACCACTGCACTCTAGCCTGGCACCAGAGCAAGACTCTGTCTCGGAAAAAAAAAAAAATTTAAATAAAAATTGGCCTGACTCACCAGATCACACCTGTAATCCCAGCACTTTGGGAGGCCGAGGTGGGCAGATGGATCACGTGAACCCAGGAGTTTGAGACCAGCTTGGGCAACATGGTGAGACAACATTTCTATAAAAATATAAAAGCTAGCTGGGCATGGTGGTATACTCTTGTAGTATCAGCTACTCCAGGGTCTGAGGTGGGAGGATTGCTTGTACCTGGGAAGTTGAGGATGTATTCCAGCCTGGGCAAGAGAGTGACACTCTGTCTCAAAAAACAAAAAGCCTTATCTAAGAATGAGATGAAATATGGCCAGGTGTGGTGGCCCATGCCTGTAATTCCAGCACTTTGGGAGGCTGAGGCAGGCAGATCGCTTGAGCCCAGAAGTTTGAGACCAGCTTGGGCAACATGGTGAGACTCTGTCTCTAAAAAATATCCCTCCCTTTTCTTGGCAGCACATGCCTGTAGTCCAAGCTACTGAGGAGGCTGGGGTGGGAGGACTGCTTGAGCCAGGGAAGGTCAAGGCTGCAGTAAGCAGAGATTGCACTCCCGCACTCCATTCCAGCCTGGGCAACAAAGTGAGACCCTGACTTAAAAAAAAAAAAAAAATTCATGACAAGTTTTATGAAGAGAGAAAGCTATGACTTTCTATGGTGGGGAAGTAAGATTTAAAAAAATCAAATATAGTTAATATATTTTATGTTACTTTGGCTATAAATGCCAACAACAATTCACTGTAACATAAAATATAGTACAGAAAGCATTTCTAGAAAAATTTGGTGAAGCTTGACTTTGTTAGCCATCAACCTGGATTTCTTACCAGTATCACTCTAGAAAGTTTTGCTAAGAAAAATGGGTTTATTAGGCTTCACATCTACTGTAAGCATCAAGTGTTTGCTATTTTTTTTTTTTTTTTTGAGACAGAGTCTCGCTCTGTTGCCCAAGTGGAGTGCAGTGGCACGATCTTGGCTCACTGCAACATACGCCTCCTGGTTCAAGCGATTCTCCTACCTCAGCCTCCCAAGTAGCTGGGACTACAGGCGCATACCACCACACCCAGCTAATTTTTTGCATTTTTAGTAGAGACGGGGTTTCACCGTGTTAGCCAAGATGGTCTCAATCTCCTGACCTCAGGTGATCCACCCGCCTCGGCCTCCCAAAGTTCTGGGATTACAGGCGTGAGCCACCATGCCCGGCCACTAATTTATTTTTTTAAATAGTTTTTAAAAAGGATTAACTTTTAGTAGGTTTTACATATTATTTCAAGAATCATTCACAGGCTCTATTCTTTACCACATATGCTTTAAATACTGTGGTAATAATTTCTCCTGTCAGTAAAATATAAGTGTTTTTTATTATTGAAAGGGTTTGCCTTTTATGGCATACTGCACCTTTAAGCATAATACATAATGCACAATCATCAGTTCTCACAAGAGGTATCATTTTCTGTCCAAGAATACTGTGATTCCAATTAGTTAACAATTAGAAAATGTATGTGAACACCACGTGGTGACCCACTTTTCTTATGTCCTTTGTATTGCTGGGACTTAGCCTTTTTCTTCTGTTTTGATGAAGCTGATTGGTTTTCTCTTGATGCTGAAAAATAAAAGGGAAAATTGGTACCAAATAGTTGCTACAACTTAGATGATACAGTTGTCTAGATACAACTTAGATGAACTATCTTTTTTTTTTTTTAATAAAGATGGGGTTTCACCATGTTGACCAGGCTGGTCTTGAACTCCTGACCTCAGGTAATCCACCCACCTCTGCCTCCTAAAGTGCTAGGATTACAGGCGTGAGCCACCGTGCCCGGCAGATGAACTATCTTTACCAAGACCATTAAACTCATTTAAGTACATGATGCTTTGAAAATAAGGATACTTGTTCCTGTAAAACCATAGCCTCAACATGAGACAGATTCCACTATTTACTCAAAAGTATTTATTACATACCAATAAACTTAAGTCTATATAATTTTTAACTCACTAAAATAGTAAATCTAGTTTAATTTGGTGACTGTTGTGCTTCCATAGTCATTATGTAATTGACTATTGGGTTCACACTGCCATGGTACACATGGTCTGTTTCTGTGATACTGTTGTTGATTCTTAATGTCTTACCTGGCAACCAATCAGACATAGGTATATTCTTGTCCTGTGAGCTCACAAGATGATTTATGTGAGATAGTCCTCTGGAGAACTGCTGATTTTTATAAAAGGACACCTTTTCTGTATACCAACTTACACTGTGATGCGGGAGGCTGTAGCTGATATCCAGTTAACTGACACCACCCTACAGGATAGAGGTCAGGGGACTCACAGTCTACCCACTGATCATACTCTTCTTCCCATCCATCAAAATGTATCCTCAAGAGACGATGAATAATTCGAGTTACTGTGGCTACACATATTAAACGTGGCTCCATGAGATCTACTGCTTCTAATTTCATTCCTACACGAAATCCGTGATTTGGAACATCCTGACACAGAGAAGAAAACATTAATATTGGTATAAAGAAGAAAGAATGTGCAACCCTAAGAAAGCCAAAAACAGAAGCAACTAGCTAAATCCATAAATTTCAAATAATTTTTTAGACATAATACGAAGGTGAAGCATTTAAGAACTAGTTAGGAAAAGTATTCATTTCTATTTCACTCAGATTAAATATGAAACATAGTTTGGAAACAGGTTTCGATTCCTAGATAAAAGAAATTTATATTGTTTCATTGCTATATTACGTTTATTTATATCTCCACTAAGAAATTTTAATATAAGGCAAAGACATTTTTATTAACATACATTCTATTTGTGGGGCATCAAAAAGTCCTCACGTAATTATACTCCCATTTAAATTTACCTTATTAAATAGTTTTACTGGTGCTGCAATGGAGCCAGTTTCCCTGAGGTAGTCAAACCATTTAAAAGGAAGTTTTGTGTAACCTAAAAAACACAACTGGTTTAAGTAGCAGTTCATTTAAAATTAGCATAATATGAAAATGCAGACAAAAAGTTAACAGTGCACAAAATCTCAAGAACATAGGTTATATGATCAACTTTATGTTTTTTGAGACAGAGTCTTGCTCTATCACCCAGGCTGGAGTGTAGTGGCGCCCTCAATGGCTTACTGCAGCCTCAACCTCCAGGGCTCAAGTGATCCTCCTGCCTTAGCCTCTTAGTAGCTGGGACTACAGGTGCATGCCACTGTGACAGGCTAATTTTTTGTTGTTTTTAGTAGAGACAAGGTCTCCCTACGTTGCCCAGGTCGTTCTCAAACTCCTAGTCTCAAGCAATCCTCCTGCCTCAGTCTCCCAAAGTGCTGGGATTACAGGCATTAGCCACTGCATCTGGCCTATATGATTTTAACTCATGCTAATACTGCCAAGTGCAGTAATGCCTCCATGTTACACAGATTTCCCTCCCTTTTCTAGAAACACTGGTGTGCCTACTTACTCTAACACAGAAGTGGCTCTCTTTTTCTGTTTACTACAAGGGTACATTTTTGCTCTTTCAATCCTAGACTTTAGAAGAGCCTAGCACCTAACACTGTGGAGTGATATTTTTCTTTCCTTGCAAGAAAGGAAACTAGCTGAGCAAATACTATTTTTATAGACCTCTGTTATAGCTTTCCTCTTTCTTAGAGAAATAACTTAATGCTCAAATACTAAAATTGGGAAAAACACTAGTTAAACCATAAGTAAAACAGTAATTCTTTTAAAAGTCTACCTAGGGCTGGATGCAGTGGCACATGCCTATAATCCCAGCACACTGGGAAGCCAAGGTGGGTGGTCTACATGGTGAAACCTGGTCTCTATGAAAAATACAAAAATTAGCTGGGTATGGTGGTACACGCCTGTAATTCCAGCTACTTGGGAGGGGAGGCAGGAGAATCACTTGAACCTGGGAAGCAGAGGCTGTAGAGAGCTGAAATAGCACCACTAAAAACCAGCCTGGGTGACAGAGAGAGACTGTCTTAAAAAAAAAAAAAGTCCACATAGCTAAATGTGATGGTTCATCCCTAATCCCAGCACTCTGGGGAGACTGAGGTGGGAGGATCACTTGAGGCCAGGACTTCAAGACCAGCTTTGGGTAACATAGTGAGATTCCCATCTGTGCATACAAAGAAAAAAGAAAAAACAAAAAAAGTCAGACATGGTTGTGCCTTTCAGCTGTAGTTTCAGCTACTAGGGAGGCTGAAGTGGGAGGACTGCTTGGGCCCAGGAGTTGGAAGCTACCGTGAGCTACGATTGTGTCATGGGCACAATCCAGCCTGGGCAACAAAGCAAGACCCTGTCTTTATTGGGGAAAAAAAATCATCAATGCCATAAGCCTGTTGAACCTATATTACTGATTCAACAGAGTATGAGAATACCAATTCATATTATAAAATACACAGATGCTCAGGAAAAATTCTATACTACTGTAATTTATTAAAGTAAGCTAGAATACAGTACTTTACATTTTTAGAGCAACCTACAACTCTTGTATGTTTATTCATACACATTATATATGTATTCAGCAAGAAAATTTAGGGCTGCGTTAAGTGTTGTTAACAGAAACCATGTAAGAAGAAAGCAAGGATTAAAATCCAGTGTTTATATTAGATGAAATACCTCTGGGTGGAGTAAGTTCAATCATGTTAATTTCACAGAAACCGACAGGGAAAATAGAAGGAGAGGTTGCATGATAACAGAACCAGTCAGATCCGTCTGCTGCTTCTGAGCCATCGATCCCAATCATCAGGAATCCGTCAGCTAGCACCTTTTAAATTAAGAGAATCCTAAGTACTTGAAATTAGATACCACTATTATAAAAATAATATTTTGACATTCTAAAAGAAAGGAAAATCTATTATATAAAAGTCTCTTAAAAGTAAAACAAGCTTCTTTATTGAGTTATGTTAACAGAAGTTCCAATGAAAAAAATCTATGTAAATTCTAGTGTGTTCCAGAAATAAAAGCAGGATTACCTAGAACTGACCTCAGAGGTCTGGGAAAAGCAGTGCCTCTGACCACGGCTATAGCCACCTTTTGTCATGGCATCATGAAACTGGGCTGAGTGCTCTTAAAATTTACCTATCTAATCTCAGCTAAGCTCCAAGTCCTACTTGGTAACACTTTTACTTCTTTCTTTCCGATTTATCACAGAGAGTTTTTCTTCAAGCTCCAACTTGATCTCTTTTATGCTGCAGATAACCATACTCCTCTATGGCAGATGCTAAGGATGGTCCACGTAAGGATCCTCTTGTTCCTTTCTTCAAGCCTCAGAGACAGTTGCAACAAGTACCTCACTCCCTGTTTTTGAGTCAAGGTCTCCCTCTCTCACTCAGGCTAGAGTGTAATTGTACGAACATGGCTCACTGCAGCCTTGACCTCCCCAGCTCAAGCAATCCTTCTGTCTCTGCTTCCCAAGTAGCTAGGACTACAGGTGCACACCATCACACTTAGCTAATTTTTAAATTTTCATTTTGTAGAGATGGGGTCTCACCATGTTGCTCAGGCTGGTCTCAAACTCCTGGGCTCAATGGATCCTTATGCCCCGGACAAGGATCCCAAAGTGCTGGGATTACAGGCACCAGCCACCTTGCCCAGCTGCCCCCTACACCCTCCCCCTCTTTTTTCTGAGACAGAGTTTTGCTCTTGTCACTCAGGCTGGAGTGTGATGGTGCAATCTTGGCTCACTGCAACCTCCACATCCAGGGTTCAAGTGATTGTCCTGCCTCAGCCTCCTGAGTAGCTGGGATTACAGGCATGAGCCATCATCCTGGCTAATTTTTGTATTTTTAGTAGAGATGGGCTTTTGTCATGTTGGCCAGGTTGGTCTCAAACTCCTGACCTCAGGTGATCCACCCACCTCAGCCAGGCTGCCCCTCTTCTTAAAACTAAGACAAACTGGCCGAGTGCAGTGGCTCATACTTGTAATCCCAGTACTTTGGGAAGCTGAGGCGGTCGGATCACCTGAGGTCGGGAGTTCGAGACCAGCCTGACAAACATGGAGAAACCCCACCTTTACTAAAAGTACAAAATTAGCTGGGTGTGGTGATGCATGCCTGTAATCCCAGCCACTTGTGAGGCTGAGGCAGGAGAATCACCTACAGCTAGGAGGTGGACACTGTACTAAGCTGAGATCACGCCACTGCACTCCAGCCTAGGCAATAAGAGCGAAATTCCATCTCAAAAACAAACCAACCAACCAACTAACCAACCAACCAAACCTCCCACCCCCCAAAAAACAACCCTAAGACAAACTTCCCCAACTTGCCCTACTACCACTGGAATTACGCTTTCAGAAGAGCATCTCTTACACTCTAATGTTTCCCAGTTTCCATTATACTAAAAATATTTCGGCTGGGTGTGGTGGCTCATGCCTGTAATCCCAGTGCTTTGGGAGGCCCAGGCAGGCCGATCAACTGAGGTCAGGAGCTCAAGATCAGCTTGGCCAACATTGCAAAACCCCGTCTCTACTAAAAATACAAAAATTAGCTGGGTGTGGTGGCGGGCGCCTGTAATCCCAACACTTGGGAGGCTGAGGCAGGGAGAATTGATTGAACCCAGGAGGCGGACATTGCAGTGAGCCGAGATTGCACCACTGCACTCCAGAATGGGTGACAGAGTAAGATTCCATCTAAAAGAAAAAAAAAAAATTTACTTTGAAATACGTTCAAAGTTACAGAATAAACTCTATTCACTCAGAGACTCAAGTTACATACTATGTAACTCCTTGCAGTCTGATTTTTGTCTTTATCTACTCTTTTATTGTGTGTGTGTGTTTGTGTGTATCTATCTATCTATCTATCTGTATTTTTTTTTAGATGGAGTCTCACTGTTGACCAGCCTGGAGTGCCGTGGTGCAATCTCAGCTCACTGCAACCTCCCGCTCCCAGGTTCAAGTAATTCTCCTGCCACAGCCTCCTGAGTAGCCGGGATTACAGGTGCTCAATACCACACTTGACTGATTTTTATATTTTTAGTAGAGATGGGGTTTCACCATGTTGGCTGGACTGGTCTTGAACTCCTGGCCTCAAGTGATCCTCCTGCTTCTGCCTCCCAAATATTCTTTTATTTATTTGTTGAATTTTTGTTTTTGGCTATCTTTTTTCCTGCAGTATTTTGCCTTTATTTGAACTGCTAAATTCATGAATAAACTCCTAGTTTGCCCAACCCAATGGCCTTTTCCCCCAGCACCACCCTTCTCAAACTTGAGCCTAAGTATCTTTTGAGACAAGGTCGCCCAGGCTGGGATGCAGTGGTGCGATCACGGCTCACTGCAGCCAACTTCCCTGAGCTCAGGTGATCCTCCCACCTTAGCCTCCTGGGCAGCTGGGACTATAGCTATGCCACCACACCCAGCTAATTTTGTAGAGATAGGGCTTTGTCCTATTGCCCAGGCTGGCCAGGAATTCCTGGGGCCAAAGTGGGCTCAAGTGATCTGCTTGCCTCTGCCTCCTAAAGTGCTAGGATTACAGGTGTGAGCTACCGCACCCAGCCTGCTCTTAACTTTCTGAAACATTTTCTCCTAGTCTCATTATCACATTCTGGTCTACCAATCAATCTTCTCAACTCTCTGATCATTCTTTCTCTATTCCTTTCGGTATTTGCTCTTTCACCTTCAACCTTCAAGTTTCTGATTTCAGCTCTTTTCTTTCTGTTTTGATGACTGTATCCACCCCAGTACTACAATGATCAACTTTTAAACCAGTGATTCCTCAAGTTTTATCATGAGTTTGCGTCCCTTCCAGTGTCTCGGTCCAGCATTTTACCTGCGTGCTGAACATACTCTTGGCATTAGAACAGCGTATCAAATCTGTAACACCTCTTACTCCTTTAGAGGTAATCAATCACCATGTTCCACAACTCTATCTCACCTTGCCATTAATTTCTGTCTTGACTTGGTATCTTGTTTGGTATCATTGCTTTCAGCCATCGTCTATGGATTCTGCCCCTCTTACACAGTAAACTTTCCTTCAGTCCAATCTCTGTTCAGGCCAGAACCTTTACCAAGTTATCCTGTCTACTAAAGAACTCTTGGGTGACCTGACCAAGTGTTTAAAGCCTGTAATACTGGTTCCACATTATCTTTTGGTCTCTTCCCCCAAGTTCCTTTCTCTGGTTATTTCTACACGTTAAACATGTACACTAACTTTCCTACCCTCAAGCTTAACAGCTTTGCCTAAGACCTCTGGACAGAACTGCCCTACTTACACGGGATTCCTTTCTTCATTCTTTTAAATACAGCTGACTGGACTAGAAACTTGTGTGTATCATGTATGGAATCAAACCAAAGGCTTAGCTCAGCTATTCAGACTCTTTCTCAGTAATTAGAATATACACAGAGAATACAGACAGACAAAAGTCATTGGTAGGAGCTGGATCTGAAAGGATTCTCCCACCTCAGCCTCCCAAAGTACTGGAATTATAAGCATAAGCCACCACGCCTAGCCTTTACTGGGATTCTGATTGTGTAGATATGGAGGTCATGGAAATTCTTGTTTGTTTTTTTTTTTTGCTGTTGTTTGAGATAGAGTCTCGCTCTATGCCTAGGCTAGAGGGCAGTGGTGCAATCTCAGCTCACTGCAATCTCCACTTCCCGGGTTGAAGCGATTCTCTTGCCTCAGTCTTTTGAGTAGCTGGTATTACAGACAAGCACCACCACACCTGGCTAATTTTTATATTTTTAGTGGAGATGAGGTTTCATCATGTTGACCAGGCTGGTCTTAAACTCCTGACCTCAAGTGATCCACCCACCTTGGCCTCTCAAAATGCTGGGATTACGGAAGGGTGTGAGCCATTGCACCCAGTGTTTTCTTCTTTTTAACATGATTGAGAGTGTTTCAGGAATCTGTGTTTTAAATCTTATCAAGTCTTTCTGATCATTAGTCAGGAAAAGAGGACGAACAGGGTTTGGAGCCAGTCTTGTCTAGCTGTGTGACCATGTGACATGGCAGCCATCATAATCGTTTTTCTTTTAGCTAAAGGTTTTAAATGGTTGAGATGCAAATCGTCTTAAGTTACATCTTTATGTAAATAGATTTTCCATCAGTGATTCTTGACCATGGCTGTACATGAGATTCACCTGGAGCTTTAAAAAAAACACCAATGTTAGCCAGGCATGGTGGCTCCTGCCTGTAATCCCAGTTACTCAGGAGGCTGAGGCAGGAGGAGTGCTTGAGCTTAGGAGTTCGAGACTATCCCGGGTAATACACCGAGACCCCACGGCTAAGAAAACAACAACAGCAAAATTAGGTGTGATGGCATGCACCTGTTGTCCCAGCTACTTGGGAGGCTGAGGCAGGACTGCTTGAGCCTGGGAGGGAGGCAGAGGTTGCAGTGAGCTGAGATCGTGCTACTAAACTCCAGCCTGGGAGACAGAGTGAGACCACATCTAAAAAAAATGCTGGGTGCCATGGCTCCCGGCTATAATCCCAGCCCTTTAGGAGGACTGCTTGAGCCCAGTAGTCTGAGACCAGCCTGGGCAACCTAGGGAGACCCTGTATCTACAAAAATAAAAGTAAGAAAGTTAGCCAGGCCTGAAGGTGCACACCTGTGGTCCCAGCCACTCCGGAGGCCGAGGGAGCAGGGCCACTTGAGCCTGTGATCACACTCCTGCACTCTAGCCTGGCGACAGAGAGAGACCGTGCCTCAAAAAAAATGAACAAACAAACAAAAAAGCCCTGAAGACCCTCTCTTCTAGGCCTTTTTGTAAGAGCAGTTTCAGATGAGAGGGAAAAGAGAAAAGAAGCAATAAAGTACTACAAATAAGAAGAAAAAGCCATAAAAAGGAAACAGAGGAAATTCAAGATACACTTGGCCTTGTTACAGTTCTGAATTGGACTAGTCTTGACTAGAAGTAACCTAAATGTTTTCCCTCTAAATTAGGATATACTTCCACAAATAAATGCAGCAGACTCAAAGTGACAATCCTGACAAACTATATAAGAAAGATCAGAGAATTCAAATTTATTATGAAATTCCTAGCAACCTTCTCCTTAGTAAAGATATATATACACATACACATTTTATGTCAAAATGAATATGCTTGGAGACTCCTTCTATTGCTTACACTCAAATCCTATCATTTCATTTCTATATTTTAAAACCTATTAACTTACCTTTCTAATGGTTGCGACACATATTGTAGAAAGATTTAATGGGTCTATAGCTTCCAATTTCATTCCTTCCTTGAACCATTCCCCACTCTGGTCTACTTCTTTTACCTAAAGAATTATATGAAAGCACATCTACTGTTACTAATGTTGTTATTTTAATAACTAAAATATTACCAATGTGAAATGATTTACCAGGTGCCTTCTCCTACCTACCTAATATTATAACTCCAACTTCCATTAAGGTTTAGAGAGAATTCAGACAAATAGAATTTAAGAATAATCATAATAAAGAGTTGTGACACCTATGGATTCACAAGCCTTAATTCTCTTAAGTGAACATATGTAATTGTGATTTCCGTCATTTTAGAAAAAAACCCACAACCCTCTTTCAAACCTAATTTACAAATGAGGGTTCTTATAAAAACTTCTTACCTTAGCAAATAAATGTGGTGGTGTATCAAAATGTCCATCCTGTTTCTTTGTAATATCTACAAGGAAAAGTTACACACTAATCTGTCAGCATTTGTGAGAAGACCAAAAACCACGTTCTTTGAAGGCTTCAAACTCACAAGGTATGTCATACTATAAAACATGGCAAAAAGACATGCCTTCTACATTTGGGATGAATACTATTCTTTAATAGTCTTTTCTCTCTTCAGGGTACATGTGCATATATGCTTCTAAATACATTCAGCCAATTTTAATGCTCACAGTTTTAACGTAATTCCCTAGAGAATTACGACTTTAGAAGCATGTTTTCATGTGCTTAGTATTAAGTCTAACCACATTTAATCTCGCTGTTTTGATTAAAATTGAATGGAAAGGGAAAGGTATCTTTAGATCTTTCAAATGGGCTGAATAATAAAAGAAACAATTGTAGTTGTGACCAAAAGTGCATTTGTTTGGAGAACAAGTGGAAGGAATATAAAAAAATTTACTAGGATACTAATATGGTGTGAACTTTCACTAATTAAGGTAGAATAAGCAGCCCAAACAACTAGAATGCTATTTTTGATCTATGCAATACTGTAGAGAAAAATAACCAACTAGTATAATTTAGACTCAATGATACTTTTGACAGGAGTTCTTGTGATAGGTGCTTACCAGATCTTTTGAAACGATGACCTATGCTTCGAGACCAACCGATATGATGAATTAATGGACTGTGCATATGGCACCAGAAGTCATCTGTTCTATCTTCACTTTCTTCATACACTAGTCTTAATCTTCCTCCAATTACACTTTCCACAACTGCTACTCGTGTTCGACACAAATGCCTCTTGTCAACCACTTCTACTCTCATGCAAGGTTTGAAAGGATACTGCATACTCTCTGAAACCTTAAAACAAAAGCATACAAAAAAAACTGCTCGAAATTCGTGACAAAGGTCTACAAGGAATTTTCGTATTATACTGTAAAAAATACTGAATGTGCTGGAAATGTAACACAGATCATCTGGTTCACAAAATTAAACCAATTCTTTAAAAATGTTCTGTTACTCTTGTTTTATAGAGCTCTTCAGTCTTTATAAGATCCTGTTTTTACCTTTTGTGAGAAATCAGGAGGAAGTGTTTTGGCACCAGTAAGTCGTTTCACTAAAAAAGCTTTCCAGTTTGTATACTTATGCTGAATAGCTAAAATAGAAGAAATAACCAGTTACACTTTGCAAGAAAGAACTGTTCCATAAATTATTTGTTTAAAAAAAGGTAACAAATTTCCTTGCAAGTCAGACTACTAACATTCTGAAAAGTAAATATACAGAAAGCAAGTATATGCCTTGCCAGAAAAGGCTGCTTGACACCAAAAAAAATTATTTTAATTTTTTTATTTTTTTTGAGATGGAGTCTTGCTCTGTCGCCCAGGCTGGAGTGCAGTGGTGCAATCTCAGGAGCGATTGCAACCTCCATCTCCTGGGTTCAAGCGATTCTTCTGCCTCCGCCTCCTTAGTAGCTGGGACTACAGGCACATGCCACCACACTTGGCTAATTTTTGTATTTTTAGTAGAGACAGGGTTTTGTCATGTTGGTTAGGCTGGTCTCAAACTCCTGACCTCAAGTGATCCACCTGCCTTGGCCTCCTAAAGTGCTGGGATTACAGGCATGAGTCCCTATGTCAGGCCTTTAATTTCCATATTACTTTAACATTACTATGTGTAAAACAGCATTAAAGTACACATATGTAAAATTACAGTAAGGGTAAATTAGCCACTTACTTCTAGGAGGAACAAGAGGTTTTCCGCTGGCTGCACACCAACCAACTGGATGGATATCAGAACCACATATATTGCACCAGAAGTCCAGAGCAGAGTCACTTTCAAATCCTTCATATCTTAAAAGGGCATTGTAACCTGAAACCCAGAAATAAATCACTATATAGTAATAAAATTAAAACAGTGTAGCATCTGATAGCAGTTGTCAAACTAGTGTCTATCTGCAATAGAATCACCTGCAGGGTTTGTTAACAGACAGATGGCTGAGTCCCAATCCAGAGATTCTGATTTTGTAGATCTCGGGTGGAACTGAGAATATGCCTTTTTAACAAGTCCTCAGGTGATGCTCTTGCTGCTGGTCTAGGGACCAAACTTTGAGAAGCATTTCTTCAGTGCAGTTTGTTCCACTGTTTTCAGAGCATGGCACCCTTGAATATATTTCAATTGTACCCATGATTTTCTTTTCTTTCTTGAGATGGAGTCTTGCTCTGTTGCCTAGGCTGGAGTGCAGAGGCATGATCTTGCCTCACTATAACCTTGGCCTCCTGGGTTCAAGCGATTCTCTTACCTCAGCTTCCTGAGTAGCTGGGAGTATAGGCATATATATAATTATATACATAACGTATATATTATATAATAGGTATATAAAACATATAAATATGTATTATTTATTTATATTATATATAATTACATATATGAATTTATGGAGACAGGGTCTTACTCTATCGCTCAGGTTGGAGTGTAGTGGTATGATCTTGGCTTGCTGCACCTCCGCCTTCCAGGTTCAAGTGATTCTCCTGCCTCAGCCTCCCAAGTAGCTGGGATTACAGGTGTGTGCCACCACGCCCAGCTAATGTTTGTATTTTGTAGAGACAGGGTTTCACCATGTTGGCAAGGCTGGTCTTCAACTCCTGATCTCAGGTCATCTGCCCGCCTTGGACTCCCAAAGTGCTAGGATTACAGGCCTGAGCCACTGTGCCTAACCTTGAAGTATATTTCAAAGAAATTGCTTTATCCAGCAGTTTAGGAGGACAATTACTTCTGGGTAATTTGAATGTGGCTACTTTAAGAATCTAAATTTTTCTGTCCTATGTATTTAGAAATAAGATTTGAATATGCCAGGTAAAAAGTTTAATAAACACAAAGAAAATCATGTAAAATGAGTTAACAACTGTATGTCTTAGGCTAATAGGAAGTCTTGTTCTTGGAAAGCACAAAAAATAAGTAATAGATCCCATTTATAATTTTATAAACTTTCTGATGATAAAAGATTCAGATTTAATTTAAGGCCTTTAATGAAATAGAAAAGGGCCAATATATGTGTATTGCAGGTTAGGAGCCAAGTTCAGTCAGCATTTTCACGTCTGTGAAAAATTTATAGCATTAAACGTTGTTTTAAAATTTAATAATTTCACAGAACAATTTATGAGTTTGCTAATCATTGCTGAACTCTAGCTTCTGGTTAACATTAGGCTTACTTCTACCATGGGATTAAAGTGGCTTAAAAGAAGATATATGATGCAATTAGATAAACAAGAAATGTAAAATCAGAGATGGAAGGCTGAAGTAACTTTTGGATAGTAAATGCACTGATCTTAAGAGCTATTTAAATGTAACAAACTTAAACACCTAGGACAAAAATAATATGCTGTTGTTTTAAATTATAGGGTAGAGAATAATATAAGCATTTAGTGAATGCTTATATAGCTGGGAAAATGTTTCAAGAAAAAGATAGGAAATTGACCTGGATAATACAGTTAAGTACAGAGATGGGATACTCTTGCAAGAGGTGACAAAAATGTGCTGTATGAAGGAGACAGGGAGATTAGCCTCATTACAACGGATCATTTATGCTGGACAACAACAATACATTTGGCACGTGGTATATGGTACAACTCATCAATAGCCATAAAAACTGGCCATCTTGATCCTTTAAAAAGCCATTAAAAATGCTTGAACAGAAAAACAAAATAATTTTTAGGTTAATTAAGTCAATTAGCAGTACACAGTAGAGCAGTCTGCAGAGTGTTTTGAGGCAAATGCCAAAAATCAGACTAGAGAGAGTAGGAGGAGTTAGATATCTGTCACAGTAGTAACTGAAGATAACTTTTCTTCTGAGTGGCTGCCTGCCTCTCCTTTATACTGCCCTACTACATTACTCACTGAGTATCTTACCATATTAATGGCTGTAGTATTCAATATTTGCAAATGTGAGCGTGCTGGAAAAAATACAAGTCTTACACTTCTGGACCCCATCCTTTGTCCACATTGCCTATCAGAGTAGATACCTAACATGTTTATTTCATAAGCAGTAAAGGGCTTGGTATGGTAGAGACAGTGAGAATAAAGAGAAAGGAAGAACCCAAGATATATATTTGTCAACACTTGTATAAATTTGGTATTAAGGTTCTTATGACTTTTTAAATATGGAGAATGGGTCTCGCTATATTGCCCAGGGGGGTCTTGAACTCCTAGGTTCAAGTTATCCTTGCGCCTCTGCCCGCCTAAGAGCTGCGATTACAGACATAAGCCACCGAGGCCAGCTCTTATCACTTTTTTTAGTACCTCAACTTCCGTTACTTTTCAAAGTAACATATACATTATGACCCGTATATCTGGTCTGTTGCTGGATTATTTTTATGGCTATGATCTAAGAATGGCTTTTACATTTTTAATGGCTGAATACATAACAATTCATGATACATAACAATAAAATGAAATTCAAATTTCCTGTAAATAAAGTTCTACTGGAACATAATTAAGTCCATTTGTTTATGTATTGCTAAGGATGCTTTCATGCTATGATGATAAGAGATGAGCAGCTGTGATAGAGATCATATGGCCTGCAAAGTTGAAAATATGTGTTTGGCTTTTCACAGAAAACAATTTGCCAACCCCTGCCCTGTATCATATTTTTTATTTGGCAATACTTGCAAAATTTATAAACATGCTTTTTTACAAAAGATTACCAGGATTACTAAATTATTATTCATGCTTTTCACCTGCTAATTTTACAATTCCAGCAATCCAGAAGACTTTGGTAGGTAGGCTGCAGTCTGTATTGGGAACTTCTACTCTCACATTTTCTGAGATATCACCCCAGCAAGTCCCCATAGGTGCCTGTCATATAAAAATCATTAAATTATTGTCTTATTAACATAAAGCCTAAAACATATGAATGAAAATTAAGCATTACCATCAATAATAGAAATGTTAAACTAAAAAAGTTATTTTAATTCATATTTATTTAATTTGTTTCATAGAATTCTATCTGGAAAAAGCCAGTGTCAGGGACAAACAAGAGAGAATTCACATATATTAGACTAGGTCCATGCTGACTTCAAAATTCGATACTGTCCTAATACAAGATTTAAGCAGCAATTTTCCTAAGAGCAGAATTACAAACTCAATAGCAAATTTATAGGATTAAGCTGATTTAAGAAATTTATTATTTTTAATATGTACTGAATGAATACACTTTACCCTAATTTCTAATTTTAAAAGATGTGGTCAAAGAGCAGAAAGAAAAACAATTCCAGTCAGCAACGTGGTTTCCAACAACATGAATAAGAGAAATGAAACTAGATTGTTTATATTTTTAATTTAAGTTAAATTCACAGAATATAAATCTAGTCCACAAAGATGGACATGAGGGAAAAGCACTGGATAGTTATTAAGAAGGTGGAGCTGAAGAGTTTTGGAGATGAGTACCATGGTAAACTATTTAAATTATTATTTCAAAATTTCTCATGCAGAAATTACTATAAAGAGAAAACTTCCAATGTTAGAACTGGTAATCACTAGCTTCCCACAGCAAATGGATGGGGACTCGGAAAATCAATTAAATGAGCATCATGAAGGGATTTTCCAAAATCTAACAGATGTTTCCAAAGTACAGTTTCCATTACATTTTAATCTTTAAAACTCAAGGCAATTCACAATTACTTGGAACTTATGCAATGGTAAATTAAGTCAAATAAGCAAATTTAGGAATATAAATGCTGATAATACTAAACAGTGTGTTGCTCTGGACAATCAGTTCATTAAATTTAGCACCTTGATCAAAAAGAAAAGGATTATGTGAGGTTATAAAAGACTTGATAATATGAACAAATCAGGAAAAACCAAAATAGCTTCAAAGCTCAAAGATGAACAAAGATACCTAGGAGTTACATGAACTAGCCAATCTGAACACTGGGCAGATGTCCTCCATGCAAGGCCCTCCTACTTTGGTGGATGCTAACCCAACAGGAGGATTAGCCTAAAACGATATTCAACCCCTACCCTCTCAAGAGTTTCTGGAATTTCTGAAGGAGAGGAAGAGAATGTCAAATACTAAAGCTGGGTAAGTCTAGAAACCAAAGACAGAGTCAATTAATGGCTACAGGTTTTAAGTAGTAAGCAATGAGTATACCTCAATTACTTGGCGATATGGACTATCTCAACTATTTACAGTTCTGGAAGGGTACATACAATTCTCTCTCCGAGTTGTGCAAAAAATAATATATTCACTGTGACCACCTCTTCCTTTTTTTTTTTTTTTTTTTTTAAACTGAAACACTGGACTCCTCAGGTTCTGCTATCTTTCCCCTATATCATTCTAGACTGTAGGGCCATCCCTGTTGCCAGCAGATTATGATCATAAAAGGAGAAACTAGAAGAAGACAGGTAACATAGATTAAGCTAACACATATAAACACAAAGGTCATGTATTCATTTCTGTGAGGACGTACCAATTAGAGCAGATAGATGTAGTTAAATGAACGCAGTACAGCATCCATCCCTCTTTGTCTGGTTACCAAATCTGTGAATTGGGTTTAGTTTTCATTGAGAAGCAAAAGGCATGCTTGTGCTAATGAGTTGGGGGTCAGGTTGGCACAATGCTAAGTGAGTCTGGCATACAGGACCTCCCTTTTGAGCTAAATGTGACAGTCTGTCATATTGACTTTCATTTCTTTAAAGCCTTAACACTTGCTGGGAGAAAACTTTAAATCATATTTTATTAAAAAAAACAAAATGTCAACATGCTTGCTTAAAAAATAATGTTCACTTTGGTGGAGGATATGATGTTTTGGTCCCTACAGTCTGGATTGGTATAGGAGAAAGTAGCAGAAAGTGACATTTGTTCTTGCCTGTAAGGTTGTGGTTCTGCTAGGCCCTCTTAAACCAATCCATATGGTTCACTCTAAGAAAAAAATGAAACAAAAACATCAACAAGAAAGAGCACCACAGTCATAGCATAGTATGTGCTCGATGTGTTGAAACAATATGGTAATTTCATAGATATGTCTGCCCTTTTGTTTAAAATGAATATTCTTAAGTGTAGAAGACTAAATGACCCAGGGCTTGACAGCCATCTTCGTCCAAGTCATCTGTCTTCTCTTGCTGGCAGGAGGGATACCTCTGAAAGTCTGGATTGGCATAGCATGAACTAGCAGAACCATAATTTACAGGTAACAACAAATTTACCTTCCAGACTCAGGACGCGAGGTCCACCTCAGGCTCCTCCCAAACAAGGAAGATCTGCTCCACCACTTCCTGCTCCAGGGCCACTCGTGAGGGCTATCTGGGAGCGACTCTCCTTCCCTGCAAGGTAAGCTGTCATCAGGTCCTGCAGGACATGGCCAAATCCAAATGCTGAGGGGTCCCCAACACAAATGTATGACAACCTCCACCTGACTGTAAGAAAATAACTGGGTGGGAAGTCTTATTTCCTGTACTTCAAGATCATTCCCAGATAGTCCAACGGCTCAGCTGGCTAGTATTCAGACTCTCAGAGGGCTGATGCATTGCACACAGGATGCTTTATGGCAGAGACAGAGATTTCCCTCTGCAGAGTTGCCAACCACAGATAACCATACCATCTTGAATATTAATCTGTAAATGGGCAGAGACAAGATCTGAAGTCGTAGATAGGTAACCAAGAAGGAATATTTATCCCAATGAGATGGCAAATGTACAAAAAGCCACCATTAAAATGCCTTCAGACTAATAGGCATATGATTACTAAAGTACATCTAGCTGAGAATGATGAAATATTTGGCCAAAATGGGAGAAAACATTACAGAAATTTAAGTAGGAAGAAATCAGAGTTCCTAAGTACTACTTACTAGAATTAGTAGAAAGTAGAAAAAGAAAAAAAGAACTGTTCCTATCTTCTCCGCAAAGTCCACTCACCTTTTTGTTTATTTAAAACGGGGTTTTACTGTGTTGGTCAGGCTGGTCTCGAACTCCTGACCTCGTGATACGCCCGCCTAGGTCTCCTAGAGTGCTGGGATTACAGGCATAAGCCACTATGCCCAGCCACCTTTTTTGTTTTTTTTGAGACAAAGTTTTTTCCACTCTTGTCACCCAGGCTGGAGTGTAATGGCACGATCTTGGCTCACTGCAACCTTCCCCTCCTGGGTTGAGGCGATTCATGTGCCACCATGCCCAGCTAATTTTGTAATTTTAGCAAAGACAGGATTTCTCCACGCTCATCAGGCTGGTCTTAAACTCCCAATCTCAGGTGATCTGCCTGCCTTGGCATCCCAAAGTGCTAGGATTACAGGCATGAGCCATCACACCTGGCTTTTTTTTTTTTTTTTTTTTTAAGACAGTCTTGCTCAGTCACCCAGGCTGGAGTGAAGTGGCAATATCTCAGCTCACCGCAACCTCCACCTCCTGGTTTCAAGCCATTCTCCTGCCTCAACGTCTGAGTAGCTGGGATTACAGGTGCGTATGACCAAGCCTAATTTTTGTATTTTTAGTAGAGATGGGGTTTCATCATGTTGGCCAGGCTGGTCTCTACTCCTGACCTCAGGTGATGTGCCTGCCTTGGCTTCCCAAAGTGCTGGTATTATAGGCATGAGCCACAGTGCTCAACCTCTGCTCACCTTTTGTCTTGATATCAGAATCTATCTTTTGGGTGGTGGTAGCAGACAGATGGGGAGTCCAGGGAGAGGACAAAAAGGAAAATGGGATGCCTGGGGCGGAAGTAAGATTAAGGCTGAGATAATGCTATGCATATTTAAAAAGAGAGGAAGCACTGGCTAGTAATTTGAAAGGCTGGGCCAGATGGCTGGTGTCTGTAAGTCTATAATCCCAGCACTTTGGGAGGACAAGGCGGGTGGATCACCTGAGGCAAGGAGTTCAAGACAAGCCAGGCCAGCATGGAGAGACCCTGTCTCTTGGCTGGATGTGGTGGCACATGCTTGTAGTTCTACCTACTCGGGAGGCTGAGGCAGGCGAATCACCTGAACCCAGAAGACTGCAGGAGGCTGCAGTGAACTGGGATCGTGCCACTGCACTTCAGCCTGGGCAAAACAGCAAGACTGTCTCCAAAGAAATAAAAAATAAAAAAATAAAGTCCGTAATTCCATATTAAACCAATATTATTAAAGAACTGGCCTGGTGTGGTGGCTCACACCCAGCACTTTGGGAGGCCAAGGTGGGCAGATCACTTGAGGCCAGGAGTTCAAGACCAGCCTGGCCAACAAGGTAAAACCCCATCTCTAATAAAACTACAAAAATTAGTCCGGTGTGGTAGCACGCACCTGTAAGCCCATCTAGTCAGCAGGCCGAGGCATGAGAATCGCTGAACCCCGGAGGCAGAGTTTGCAGTGAGCCAAGATGACGCCACTGCACGCTAGCCTAGGCAACAGAGCGAGACTCCATTTCAGAAAAAAATAAAAAATTAAAGTTAGGTTTTCTTTAAAACATAACAGAAAGATAGGGCCAGGTGCTATGGCTCATGCCTGTAATCCCAGTACTTTGGGAGGCAAAGCTGGGAGGATTGCTTGTACCCAGTAGTTCACAATTAGCCTGTACAACATGGTGAAACCCCATCTTTACTAACAATAGAAAAAATTAATACAAAAATTAGCTGGGCATGGTGGGGTGTGCCTGTAGTCCCAGCTACTTGTGAGGTTGAGGTGGGAGAGTCACCTGAGCCCAAGAAGTAGAGGCTGCAGTGAGCTGTAATCATGCCGCTGCACTCTAGCCTGGGCAACAGGAGTAAGATTGTTTAAAAAAAAAAAAAAAAAGACAGGTGATGTTTATTATATTACAGTCCACTGCTTTCCTGGAGAGAATTTATTTCATGGCAACACTCATTCTAGCTAAATGAAATGGAGGACTAACAAATACCAAAAACTAATTTAAATTTTATTTCCATTAGAAAAAAAAAATCCTGCAATCTAGGATGCTATACTGAAGATTTTAACTTTAGTTAAAATGGAGATGAAGTAATATGATTAATTTCCAACCTTCCATAGAGTCCTGTGTGTGGGGTCTCGACCAGGAAAAAAAACAAAAATAACTTTACTTGAAAAATATTTTACTAATAAGCACATACCTGAGAAATCATGAGTTTTACTATAAACTATTGCTACTGTACATACACAAAAGGGCTTCTTTTTTTTCCTTAAAATCTAAAAGTATATGTGGTACACATTGCAAAAAAACATGGTAACTTTATCCCTTCAAAAAAAGCTGACATACATATAGGTCAGGCACAAGAAAGAGAATTAGAATATGTCACAGTAACAAGAGGTATCTGTGGAGGCAGAATGAAAAAGTATGCAGCTGGGCGCAGTGGCTCACGCCTGTAATCCCAGCACTTTGGGAGGCTGCAGCGGGCGGATCACGAAGTCAGGAGTTCGAGACCAGCCTGATCAACATGGTGAAACCCCGTCTCTACTAAAAATACAAAAATTAGCCAAGCGTGGTGCAAGCCTGTAATCCCAACTATGTGGGAGGCTGAGACAGGAGAATTGCTTGAACCTGAGAGGAGGAGGTTGCAGTGAGCTGAGAGATTCTGCCATTGCACGCCAGCCTGGGCGACAGAACGAGACTCCATTTCAAAAAAAGGAAAAAAAAAAAAGAAAAAAAGTATGATAAATTCAGCTGAAAAGTTTCTGCATATATGTATACAGAGGACTTTTTTTGGTACAAACTACAACTGTATTTGAGAAAACAGGATGATTTCAGCATTTCTGATCTTCATAAAGACAGCATCAATAAGACATGAGATTATTAGTTTAGGTACCAAACAGAAGAAATCTGAAGTCTGTAAATATATAACTGAAAGAAGACGACTTTAGCTTTTATATGACTTTATGTACATTTATACATTTTGGCCCATGCTGTAATACCTAGGGAAAAAAAAGTTTTACTTGATTTCACATGGCAAATAATGGGAACTAGGAGTGCTTCAATTTAAAGTCTTTAATTAAAAAATAATAGAGTACTTTATTTTTAGAGACAATGTCTCACTCTGTCATCCAGGTTGGAGTGCAGTAGTATGACTGTGGTTAACTGGAGCCCTGACTTTCTGGGTTGAAGTGATCCTTCCCGTTCAGCCTCCTGAGTGGCTGGGACTACAGGCATGTGCTACCACACCTAGCTAATTAAATTTTTTTTTTTGGGTAGAAATGAGGTCTTACTATGTTGCCCAGGCTGGTCTCCACTCTTAAGCTCAAGTGATTCTTCTGCCTTGGCCTCCCAAAGTGCTGGGAATACAGGTGTTAGCCACTGCTCTTGGCCTAGAGTGCTTTAAAGCTAAATATTCTAAATACATATAAATCTACTGGAGGCTCCAACAGGTTAAAGTTAAATTACTAAAAGTAAATAATCTATAAACTTCCTTTATCTATACATTGCACCTAACTGGCATATGATACTGTATTAGTATTTTGGAAATTTTTCCACCGTTAGGGTAGATATGGATACTGCTCTTAGTGGCTTAATTAAAAAGCACATTAAAAAAAAAAAAAAAAGGAAGACTCAAATTACGAAAAATGGGTTAAAGCCCAAAGCTGAAAATTACAGTTCAGCTACTCAAAAAAGAAGAATTCTTCATTTATAAGAGATGGACTAGCTGAACCAGACGATTTTAAAGATGCCTTCTAGCTTTGTGACCATATGATTTAGGATTAATTAAAAGTGATATTACTCAATTTAGTGATTTCTAGCCTCAGGAACTGCCAAGGATGGGGTGTTCAAATGTCAGGAGGCAAGGCTGTGGTAGTAACACCCCATCCCTGACAGGCCAATCAATACAGTTTCCTCTTATCCTGTGTTCTGAGGTCTGAGTACAATTTTTGTTAGAAAAAAGGGGAATTCTTGCCCAATGTATGGTCAGGGGGAAAAAAAGGGCAATTATGAAGCTTAAATAAAAGGTCTGGAAAACGCCTAAATTTAATGAAAGCTATATCAGCCAATCATAATATACAGATTTTTAAGTAGAGTGAGAGAGAAAGAGAGAAAGAGAGAGAGTAAGAGAGAGAGAGAGAGAGTGTGTGTGTGTCACTGTGTGTGTGTGTGTTTGTAGAGATGGGGTCTTGCTATATTGACCAGACTGGCCTCAAACTCCTGGCCTTAAGCCATCTTCCTACCTTGGCCTTCCAAAGTGTTGGCATTACAAGTGTGAGCCATTGTGCCCAGCCCAAGTAGATATATTAAGTGACAACTGGGGCTTGATTTCCATTGCTGATTGTCAAAAAAATTGTCAGAAAAATATTGTGTAATTGAGTGACTGAGTATAAGCCACTATGCAGAGTTACAGGAATTATCAAAAAGGATATAGTCCTATGATCTGTTCTGTAGAAAGTTCATTCTCAGAAGCTTAAAGACAGACCATGGAAAGAAGAATTATATTCTTGAAATTCTATGATTTTAGAACTAATCAAAATAATATTTAAATGCTGGAAAACAGAAAGTGTTTATCTGGGATCCTTATTCTAGGAGAAGAGGTTGAGTTAAGTTAAAGAAGCCAGGGCTGTTACTCAATCACAACACCTCTGCTTCCATGTTACACACTGGGTATTCTTTCACAAATTATGTTTGAAAAAGAATCTCCTAGGAGCAGGAAAGGCTCCCAACTTGTGCTCAAGTAAAAGAGAAGCAGGTGTAGAGTCTGGAACAAGGAGGCCCTTCCTGACTAATGAACCAGTTTCAGAGCAAGTGTCAAGTCTTAGAAGACTTTGATGATACAAGGCAGAATCTTGTGCTCCCCATAGCTCCTGACAATAGGTTTTCTAAAGCCAAAGCTACTAACTCCCCTTAGAGACCCAGAAAATTGTCTCAGAGGGGACAACCAGGAAGAGTCAACTCTAAAGGACAAAATCTAGTACAGCATGAGGTTTTCTGGCTCCCTTAGCCAAACGGCTTCAAATGAATATGCTGGTTAAGGTTAGAGAGCAAATTCTGAACAATAACATACTAAGGAATTATTAATACAGGTTTTTCCTGTTTGATAAGGAGAAGGCAGTAAAGAGAAGTAAATGGAACAGGAAGACACTGGGTCCACATAACTGAGAAACAGATGGCTCACTTCTGAGTGACAAAGCAGAGGCTCCACATTCTTATCACTGATCATGTAGGAAGGTTAGCTGCTCAATTCCATATGATAGAACATTTCAATCTCAAAAAAGGCAGAGTTGAACAAAGTCAATCAAGTTCATTATTACCATAGAGATTTCCTCATAAAGAACTTTAATATAGTATAACAATTCAAATATTTGGACAGACAATAAAATATTATGTTTCTGGGATTGAAATGCTATTCTTTTTAATACCCTGACTACCTACAGAAAACAGTTCAAGATGGTTTATAATATATAAACAAATACAAAGAGAGAGAAAAGCAATCCAGAAGGAGACAACAGACAAATGTTCTAGGAATCTGAGATGAAAGAGTTACTGTAACTGATAATTTAATTCTGAGCTTCTAAGTACCAGGAAAGCAATATCCCAAGAGAAGAGAGTTAACGATTATCTTTTTAAAGATCTCTCTTTAAAGCTGCTATTGCTGTGTATGAAATATCTCTCACAAATGTGACACTATTATCAACATTACAGCAAAATAAATCACCTACTTTACACGGAAATAAGATTCCATTAAGGCAACATGTCACTGACCAAGGGCTTCACTGTACTTTCAAGAATGAGAATTAGCAAATTTACATGCTTGACTTTGACCAAAATCCTTTATTGGCCATGAATGAGTGAAAATTCACTTACGATTTCTACAACAGAAACCTAAGCTCAGCTTTGTTCAATGCCGTTATCTAAAAATAAAGCCCTACATTATTATTATTTGTAGTAGTAGTATTATTTTTGATAGTAAGCCTCGCCCTATTGCCCAGGCTGGAGTCCATTGATGCAATCTCAGCTCACTACAACCTCTGCCTCCCAGGTTCAAGTGATTCTCGTGCTTCAGCCTCTCGAGTAGCTAGGAGTACAGGCACCCGCCATCATGTCTGGCTAATCTTTGTATTTTTAGTAGAAATGGGGTTTCACCACATTGCCAGGCTGGTCTTGAACTCCTGGCCTCAGGTGGTCTGCCTGTCTCGGCCTCTCCAAGTGCTGGGGTTACAGGTGTGAGCCACTGCACCTGGCCTAAAGCCCTAAATTAACAAAATTAAGTGCAAACAAAATTTCGTGTATTTTCTAAATTCTCTTTTCTTCTTAAACATAGCAGCAGATAGGCTCTTTAAGTATTAATTAAAATTGTAGTCAGGTTAAAAATAGTATTGGAGAGAATTAATCAAATCTAAAGGAATAAAATAATCAAAAGGAAAGAACTTGTTATCAGATACATTTTAAACATAATTCTGAAGTATTTTAAATGCTCTGTAACAATCCACTTGCCGAAAAGACTATCTTTTAAACGGTTTCTCATATGTATATATATACACAACACATATTTCAGCTCACAATACTATGTTACTAATAGTTCCTTGTTTTTGTAGCTTAACATTTGGAGACAAAAAACTAGAAAAAAGATCCTTCCTCTTCTGAATTATCAGATCAAATTGCAGATTTAGGTAACATACATAATTTATGAATGGTTTCTGTTAGGTCAAATCATACAACATTCTCAATATGCACTATTTTTGATATACAATACTAGCAATTTCATTTACTTTTATTTTTTGTAGAAAAGAGGTCTCACTATGTAGCCCAGGATGGTCTTGAACTCCTGCTTCATTCTCTCAAGTTGCTAGGAATACAGTGTAAGCCACTGTGCCCGGCCAAAACCAGTAGTTCAACTTGGTATGAAAATCTGACAAGGCTGGGTGTGGTGGCTCATATCTATAATCCCAGCATTTTCGGAGGCCAAGGTGAGAGGGCTGCTTGATGTCAGAAGTTCGACACCAGCCCAGGCAGCACAGCAAGACCCTATCTTTACTAAAAAGATTAAATAAATAAATATAAAAGAAAATTAGATGAGATTAGTACTTCTCCCTGTTTAAAATAACTTCAAACTGCAATTTCTTTATAGGAAACTTGTACTTATAAAACTTACACAAGCTCTTTTTACCTATTATTAAGTATAATAACAGAAGAAGCATTTCAATTACAAGGTATAAAAACAGAACACCTTCTAAGGATAAGATGCTTAGGTGTTACTGTACCTTCAGATTTAAACAATGACTCAGTACTTCAAAATAAGGTGAGAAATTCTGTACTTACATGTTTAAAACAGGTAACTGGAGCCGCTATAAAGCTATTGCTATTAATGTAGTTACCCCAGCTGAAACCTTCCATGGAGACTGCTGAAATAAAACAAATTTAGATATATTACAATTCTCATATCTTTTATTTATAAGAAGGTTATCATTGTTAAAATGTGTGAAAGGACATAAAATTAACTTATCCCATTTAAATAAGATTTTCTTTACGTAAAGATCAAATAACTTCTCTAAATAGCTTTAGCTTATATCATATTTGCAAACAAACAGGAGTTTCTTAACTGTTCTATACATGAGACATGCTCCTGAGGAAGTAAGGTACAAGATCTTCAGTTAAGGGGAGCAAAGAGCAGTTGAGAGAAGTGTCCAGAATGACAAACAAGGTTATGGCTGCCTTTGTGTTTTTATTTCTATTCAGTTCTTGCCATGTACCTCAGTGAGATGCCTACCCCACATCACTTTTAATTGCCTCACTTTCTACTTATCTCCTTGCCTTTGTACTTCTATTAAGAATCTTCTGGCTGGGCGCTGTGGCTCATACCTGTAATCCCAGCACTTTGGGAGGCCGAGATGGGGTGGATCCTTTGAAGTCAGGAGTTTGAGACCATCCTGGCCAACATGGTAAAACCCCATCTCTACTAAAAATACAAAAATTAGCTGGGTATGGTGGCACCTGCCTGTAGTCCGAGCTACTTGGGAGACTGAGGCAGGAGAATGCCTTGAACCAAGGAGGCGGAGGTTGAAGTGAGCTGAGATTGTGTCACTGCACTCCAGTCTGGGGGACAGAGTGAGACTTCATCTTAAAAAAAAAAAAAAGAATCTTCTGTTCGGCTGGGCGCAGTGGCTCACACCTGTAATCCCAGCACGCCGGGAGGCTGAGACGGGTGGATGACGTGAGGTCAGGAGTTCTAGACCAGCCTGGCCAATATGGTGAAACTCTGTCTACTAAAAATACAAAAATTAACCGAGTGTGGTGCCGTGCACCTGTAGTCTCAGCTATTTGGGAGGCTGAGGCATGAGAATCACTTGAATCCATAGGACAGAGGTTACAGTGAGCCAAAATCACACCACTGGACTCCAGCGTGGGTAAGAGACCAAGGCTCTGTCTTTAAAAAAAAAAAAAAAAAAAAAAAATCTTCTATTAGAAATGGTCCTTCCCTTAATCTCTTTTTCTCACTACTCTTCTTCCCTCAATCCCTCTGAAGCCTGCTGAATGTCCTATTTCTTTCCCTAATATCTTCACAATGCTACCTATCATTCACAGCACAGAGTATCAGTACATGAAAAATAGGGAATAAACCAAATAAAAACATTGAGGATTGAAGATCTTTTTGCATAAAAAAGGAAAAAAAAGATTTTAAAAACGCCAAAAAACAAAAAACATTAAGGAGATTGCCAAAAGCACTTGAACTTATGCATGCAACTATTCTCTTCTAGAGTAATTTATTAAAATCAAAACCACCATCAGGAAGCTTAGAACCGTAATGTGCTAACAGGACATAGAAACAGCTTAGTTAAACAAACAGAATTCAAAATTATAATGTCATTAATTAAAACTAAATCAATCAATGTCAAATATTTCACCTCTGTCAGATTCACCAATATTACCTGCTTTTGTCTTTGCTTGATTTTGCAAGGTAGCTTGATACTGAGCATATGCGGCTAGCTTAGCAACTAAAGGCTGTTTCTGAAGAACTTTTGCTTTCTTTGTTGGAGGCTTACCCTGAAACAAGAAGAGTTAAGTAAATAGGATTCTTTTTCATCCCCAAAACACCACAATTTAACTGGACTGCATACTACTCATTCTGCTTAAGTAAACATTGAGGGTTTAGAAAATTATTAAAGCAGAGGAAACATACAAGAATTTTAACATGAGAAATTTTTTCTGGAGTTCTGCTACAGTGTGGATATCTAATATGGGTAGCAGAGCTGGCATAGACTACAACAGCAATATGCAAATTAATATGTTAATAAAAAATTATATCCCACAAGATGTTAAAATACAGGCTGTGGTGGATACTTGATTCCTTCTTACAGTAGATAGAACCAGTGGTTATTTACTCATGCAGGTTGCCAAGCATTGCTACTTATATGGTAAGAGAAGATAATTTAATGTTCAAAGAGCAAGTGACTGAGGTTTATACCTTTAGTGCTAACGCAAAAGATCAATGACAAAATGATCATGGGCCAAATTCACAGTGTGACAAACTGCCATCCATTTGGGTACAGACCACTGCTCAGGATCTTTAGGTACTGTCTATCTGAAATATAGAAATACATCTAAGTGATGTATTTCCTTAATTTGGATGATTTAAATAACCCTTTCAGTGCTATATAATGATCACAATAATAAATTGAATGAGAAGAAGACTGTGATCATCCAATAAAAATATTGCAAAAATCAGTTAAGTTAATGCCTTTAAAAAGTTGTTTACATGATACAATAGTAAGAACTTAGTCAAATGGTCAAATCTCTGGTCATTTTGTAGGCACTGATATACATTTAGAGTAAGACGATTTTCTTTCCATACCATGAGTGTTGTCAAAAAGGTTAGTTGGATTAACCAAATACATTTGGTCAAGGTAGCAAATGGATTGTACTAAAAAGTACAAAGCGAGAACAATGAGAAAATAAAACCAGAGATTAAATTATTTCCCCCCAAATGCTGAAAGATTCTACGTTGATATAGAAGGAAAGGAAACAAAAGGAAACAAAGGGAAACAGGAAAATGGCTTCAATTTCTGTATATAAAAGTGTTTATACTTATTTGGAAAAAGGATATTTAAATTAACTTATGCAAATAATAGTTTATTTTGGATAGTATGCCTTATTGCCTTATTCATTTAAAATACTTTTTCAATTTTATAAGCTGAATAAACTTTGGGGCTCACACGTTTCCTAAAGATGTTGGTATAAAATGACATCTGACTAAGTGGGCAGAGGTGGAGTGCTGTGAATCACAGTCAAATGGCAGATAAATGGCAAAAGCCATAGAAATAACGGATATTAATAAGGTTTCTGTACCGTTACCTGAAGTCTGGCCAAAATGCTTGCCTTCTTGGAGTTTGACGAGTAACTTCTGGAACATGAAACGCTACAGAAACGCTTTGTTTTAGAGTAAAAAGCATCTCGGACGCCAACCATTCCGCACATCTCACAGGTAGCTAATTAAAATAAAAACACTGGAGTTATGATCACATAATAAAATCAATCTTCATCTAAAAGTTTAATAATTTCTCCAACCATCGCAAAGTTTTAATTAAAGAATTTGTCTTGAACATTTCTTCTACCTCCTATGCAAATGATAAAGAGGCCTGAACAGAGGAGTCAGAGAGAACAGTGGCATTGTGCCATGGTGATGGGCTCTAGAAGGTCTGATAGTAGCTTCAGGTCTGAAAGGCTTTACAAAGGGTCAACAGAAACAGGACAAACAGCTACGCTGGATTCAACTATCATTTCCTTAGTGCTTACCATTTGCCAGGCATTTTCATATACAATGAATTCCAGCTTTTGAAATGATTACACATGAAAGATGGAAAGTGCCACACAACTGAAGATTAAAGACAAAGTATAACACAGGTCTTTAAAATACTGCAAAGGTTGAAAGCTAAAAAGGGGTAATATTCAGAAAAATGCTAAGAGCAATATAAGGATTCCTTCAAGCTATGTTTAGGGGACAAGAAGAGAGGAATGGGTTCAAAGTTTGAGGTAGAGGCCAGGTGCAGTGACTCGTGTCAATAATTACAGAACTTTGGGAGGCTGAGGCAGAACTGCTTGAGGCCAGGAGTATGAGACTAGCCTGGGCAAGACAGCAAGATCCAGTCTCTTCAAAAAATAAAAATAAACGTAAAAAAGAGCCGGGCATGGGGGCACACACCTGTAGTCTCAGCTATTCAGGAGGCTGAGGTGGGAGGATTGCTTAAGTCCAGGAGTTCAGGATCACAGTGAGCTATGACTGCACCACTGCACTCTAGCCTGGACAATAGGAGGAGATCCTGTCTCAAAAAAAAAAAAAAAAAAAAAAAAAAAGTTTGATGTAGGTGCTCTATTATCAACCAGTGATAGTGGGAAAGAGCAGAACTCTTGATACTGTTGCATAATAGACAATAATCTGAAAGGTAAAATTAGAACAAGTTTCACAAGAATTGAAGTTCAAAAAAGATAAACAACAAGTAACAGCAAATCGCTGCTTTAGTGAGTTAAAAGTCTCCACCAAAACAGGTACACTGGAAAGGCCTGTCGTGTAACTGGTACAGCTGGCTCTGTGCTTCCATGGGTTTTGCACCTGTGGATTTAATCAAAAGCAGACTGAAAATACTTGGGAAAAAAAATTGTGTCTGTACTGAACATATACAGACCATTTTTTTCTTATTCTCTAAACAGTACAGTATTAACAATTATTTGCATGGCATTTACATTGTATTAGGTATTATAAGTAATCTAGACATGATTTAAAGTATATAGAAGGATGTGCACAAGTTATATGCAGATACATTTTCTTTAAGGAACTTGGAACTTTTGTGAATTTTGGTATCTGAGGGAGGTCTTGGAACCAATCCCCCATGGATACCAAGGGACAACTGTACTTACAAATCTATGAGAAATCATGGAAAAAAGATAAAATGCTAGAAGACTGCAGGTGAATAAAGGGTATCTACTGGTAGAAAAAACTGAACGATTTTCTGTTGCAAAAATTCTAGAATAGACTGTTAAAGAAGGTTCCTGACCACTTAGATAGAAAAGTGGTGATCCCAAGGAAACAATAAATCTTTGTCAAGAATGACACATGTCAAACTAGAATTCCCACAGGTAGAATCCAAGTTCCATCAGGACATGGAACTTATTCTGCATCGTACATCTGCATATCTCCAGTATTTAAAACAGATGCTAGCACACACAAAGCTTCAATAAACATTATTTCCTTTTATGATAGGATTACTAGACTGCTATGTTATAATTAAACCATGGCAAGAATATACACTAACAAGAGTTAACACATTTGACAAAATCTCATGTAGCTTTGACAAAAGGATTGAGAAATTTCAGCTAAAGTAGAAGACACCAGGTAGGTTTTAACTGGTAGGATGACCGCTCCCAGTGAGCCCTGATAAATGAAGTTTTTTGATACAGTCTGCAGGACTCTCTATCAGCTCCTACGCTGTTCATCTTTTTAACCAAAAGACTAGAATAGGACCAACAGGGCAGAATTATCAAAACTGTAAATGACATAAAACTGGAAGATTAGATGACACAGCATTCAATACTAGATGAAAGAATTAGCTATGAAAAATTTCTAAGACTAGGCTGGGTGCAATGGCTCATGCCTATAATCCCAGCACTTTGGGAGGCTGAGGCAGGTGGACCACTTGAGATCAGGAGTTTGAGACTAGCCTGGCCAACATGGTGAAACTCCATCTTTACTAAAAATACAAAAAGATGCCAGGCATCAGGCATGGTGGCGCAGGTCTGTAGTCCCAGCTACTTGGGAGACTGAGTCAGGAAAATTGCTTGAACCCAGGAGGCGGAGGCTGCAGTGAGCCAAGATTGCACCACTATACTCCAGCCCGGGCAACAGAGTGACTGTCTCAAAAAAAAAAAAAAAATCCTAAGACTGAAAGCAAGAAAAAGGTTATACAAAGAGATCCAAAGTCCTACACCTTGAGTTTAAAAAGTTAACTGCAGTAAGACTGGTTTAAACTGGTTTAGTTTATTTGGTAAAGGTCAAAGGACGTCAGTTATTTACAAGTTTATTATTATTTTCAAGAAAGCTAAAGCAATTTTGGTGGCACACTGGAAAGAGTATCTTAAAAAAGGGAGCTAAAGGTTGAACAATCTTCTGCCCTCACACAGGGCGACCAACTATTTGTTTGGGTCTCACATTTTCAGAATAGTAAAACCAGGACAGTTCCAGGCAAATCAGGATGAATTGTTACCCTACGACCACATAATCTGAAGTATCCCAGAACACAGTGACCAGGATATTGAGGAATTAAATCAATGTGACCCACCATGAGAGAAATGGCTGAAGCAATTATGGTTCCTTGGCAAGACTTAGAGATAAACTAGAATGAAGCGTTCTATTGTGGAAAAAAAAAGATGTCATTAGAACAAAGATTAGAATTATTCTGTGTAGCTTTAAAAAGTGAAACTTTCCAGACTCCCCGCAGCAAAGTTAAAAAGGCAAAACTAAGACCAAAAGATAAAAGTTGGAAGAAGGAAATTTTGGTTTAATAAAGAGACTATTCTAGTAATTTGAGATACTAAGAACTGAAACTATTTCCTTTTTCATTTCCTTTTTCTTTTTCAAGCCAGGTTTTAGACAAAAAGAAAATCCTTACTGAGTCAGAAAATACCCCAATAACCAGTAATATTAAAACAGAAATTATAAGAAAGTAATATAGAGCAGGGAGCCCAACTTTGAATGTCTCTTTCGACTCTTAAGTCTATGATCCCATGCACTTGCACTTTGTTACACAGGCATTTCTTAATTACTGAATTTATGTCCACATGAAGTTTCTCACTGGCCTTTTGTTTTTTATTTTGTTGTATTTGCTTTCCACCAGGAGGTAGGCAAAATAACGAGTTAAACACCAACTCAGTGATCTTATCTCCAACTATAAACGTCAGGCTCTAACTCTTCAAACTGCCCCTTAGTATGGGGAAATGACAGAAGAAATTAAATGAAAACACACCCTTAAACATAAAGCTGTATAACAGCTGAAAGTTATAAATACTCACCCATGCCAGATTTACCATCTGGGTATGTGTAGACTTGCCCATTGTTTTTGATAATTGGGAGATTAGAAGGTAAAGGAGCGACTTCTTCCTCACTCTCTTCAGAGCTGGAGCTGCTGCTTGTGTCCTCACTGCAGCTATCATAGCCGTCAAACATCCCGAAAGAATCTCTTCTTTTCCTTTCAGATTGTGAAGAATGTTCAGTCTTTGAAGTAGAGAAACCAGTGACACATGACACAGCACTCATATATACCCGCTAAAAGACCTTAGCAAAAATTCTGGTAACTGAGATTTGACAAATGAAAATGCAGCCCTAAAAAATAACCATTTTATTTTCATTTCTTTATTTTTTTGATTTTTTGAGACAGAGTCTTGCTCTGTTACGCAGGCTGGAGTGCAGTGGCACAATCCTGGTTCACTGTAATCTCAACCTCTTGGGCACAGATGATCCTCCGACTTTGCCCTCCTGAGTAGCTGGGACTACAGGCAAGCGCCACCGTGCCAGAAAAATTTTTATGTTTATTTTGTAGAGATAGGGTTTTGCCATGTTGCCCAGGCTGGTTTTTAATTCCTGGTCTCAATCTGCCTGTCCTAACCTCCCAAAGTGTTTGGATTATGGGTGTCAGCAACCATGCCTGGCCTGATCATTTTTATTTTATAGTGAAAAGCTAGAGGTTTGTATCAAAATGGAATCCTCCACTTCTATGAGGCTAGGCTGGTCTTGAACTCCCTAACTCAGGTGATCTGCCTGCCTCAGCCTCTCAAATGCTGGGATTATAGGCATGAACCACCTGGCCTGGTGGCTTTTACAATCATAGTTTTCATAGAGGCCTATCTACTATTAATATATAGCCAGCTTGGTTAGCAGCTAATGTAACTTTATTGACCCTTAAATGTCAACCTAGAATATCTTATTCTGACTCTATTTTCAGGGAATGTAGCCTTGAAATTTCAGGAGGTCAATGATTACAGATATTTTGTTTTCAATAGTTACAGGCTATTAGCATTTTTTAATTAGGAAATTTTCTTCAAGTCAAGGTCTTTTGGAGACTTTAATATGCTTATGAACATTACGATGATTAAAGCAGAATATACAACATGCAGTCTTCTCCAGAGTATCTTTTAGGACTGTTTTAGAGAAATGTTCTCATGTTTTCCATGGTCCTAGCACACACACAAAATGATCATCTCCACAACACAAGGGGAATAATTCCCTAGATGCACCCAGCCTAAGGCCTCTGACTGACCTAAGTATCATAGGAATGACTATTTTGACATACTCCTAATCTAAAGCATAGCAGTTGGTAAGCTTTATTCCACTTACGGAATGTGGTTTTCTAAAGTCTTTTTTAAATACTTTTATTCCCTCCTGCAAACACTATGATGACTTATCTAAGTATTTTTTTATACACTAGGATAGAATACTAGTGAACTAAATATTAATATATAAACCATAATTGATTTACCCTATGTTAAATGTACCTTTTATTTACTATGAGGGGGCTGAACTGGAAACTCCTATGTTAGACCAAAACCCCTGAAAGGGCCTGCGACTTCACAGAACAGGTGAGTAAGAAAGAACCTGATTACATGCAAAAGACCTACAGGGGCACATTTCAGGTCCCTGCTCTGGGTGAAGAGGCTTCTCTAGGATTTTGTAATCACAGGCCTGTTCTCATGAATAAGTCTGAGGTTAAAATTTTCCCTCCCCTCTATGGTCAGGGAATTCCCATGCCGAGAAATTAAAGTGATTCCAGGCTACCAGTGCCCTTTGATCCTTGGCAGAAGAAATCTTAAATTAGATCAGGAAATAAGTCACCTATCATTTAGGCCTTTCAGCATTCCCACAAATTTTATCAAGTATGAGTGCACAATCAAATAGTAAACACATAATAAGCAATCCACCATGAGCAAGCATCAGCAGAAAGTGATTAAGAATCCCTAATACTTCGGGCATTGGAATTGGCAGAGATACAACATAAAATAATCATTATGAGTTGTTTAATAAGAAGTAAAAATATTATTGAAAAATAAGCAAGTATATAAAACAAATGCACACCAACTTATTAGACATGGCTAAAGAGAATTAGGAAATGGAAGATACACGATAAACACTCAAAATGCAGCGAAGAAAAATACAAAACTGGAAAATAAGATGTTAAAATAACAGAACAGAATATAAAGATCCAAAAAAAGTCTAGGAAGAATTCTAAAGGAACGAATATGGAGAATGGAGAAGGCAATGTTGAATTAGATACCGGCTAAGAATTCTGCAGAAATGAGAACATGAATTAGGCCAGACACAGTGGCTCATGTCTATACTCCCAGAACTCTGGGAGACCAGCCTGAGCCACAAAGTGAGACACTGCCTCTACAAAAACAAAACAAAACAAAACAAAACAAAACAAAAGCAAAACAAAAAAAAATTAGGCGGCTGCGGTGGTATGTGCTTGTAGTCCCACCTACCTACTCAGGAGGCTGAGACAAGAGAATCACTTGAGCCTAGGAGGCTGAGTCTGCAATGAGCTGTGAGTGTGCCACTGTATTCCAGCCTGAGCAAGAGTGAGACCTTCCCTCACCAAACAAAAAAAAAAAAAAGAAAAGAAAAGGAGAGAACATGAATTCACAAACTATAATGTAAATTAAGCACAACAAAAAGATATCCACATCTAAGCAGATCATAGTAAAACTGCAGAACACCAAAGGAAAGATATTAAAAAGCAACCAATCACCACAGTGCAGCTCAGCAGTCAACAAGCTCTGCTCAGGTACACAGTCCAAATCCATTGCTTAGTACCTGACCACTCAATACGAGTAGATAGGCAGGGATCACTGATCATTTGAAAAAGGCCTCTAAGATTATGAAAGACCAAAACAAATCTCCAGGAAAAATGCATCTACAGAAAACAGAAGAAATGAAGACAGCATAAGAAAACTACCCTCAATCCCCACTGCCCCACAAAAAAAAAAAAAAAAAAAAAAAAACAAATTCTTCAGAGATGTAAGAATAGGATACTATCAGAGAACAAGATAGACCTTGGAATTTAAAAACAAAAATGGCAAAACTAATTCAATAAATGAAAAATAAAGTCAAGAAAATCTTTCAAAAAGCATGTGTGTGGGTATACATGAGATAAAAAGCTAGGCAAAAAGAAAGAAAAAAATAAGAGTTCAATCTAGAAGATCCATAATCCAATTAAGAGATATTCAAGAAACAGAAAACAGACGGGAACAAAGTTACTTTTATAAAAGAAAAAAAAAAACTCCCAAGACCAAAACAGAGCATCCATATTTAAAGAGACCATATTAGCCCAGATTAACGACTTAAAAAAATTTTTATACCAACATGCATCATTAAAACAATTCAGAACTCTGCCAATACTGGTATTAAAAGCTTCAACACTATGCTACACAAAAAGATAAGGGGATCAAAATATCAGTGGACTTCTGAACAGCAAGACTGACAAATGTATTGTCTTCAGATTTCTGAAGTGAAAGTAAATAAAATTAAAAACAGAAAAAAGAAAAAAAAAATGAAAACAATGTTGGTTTTTTGAGATCCATGAAACAGATACACCTCAAATCGGAGATACAAAAAAAGAGAGAAGACACAAATATCCTAATATCATAAATAAAATAAGTAGCAAGTCCAAGTGTGGTTGCTCACACCTGTAATCCCAGCACTCTGAGAGGCCGAGGTAGGCGGATCATCTGAGGTCAGGAGTTCGAGACCAATCTGGCCAATGTGACGAAACCCTATCTCTACTAAAAATACAAAAATTAACTGGGTGTGGTGGCATGTGCCTGTAGTCCCAGTTACTTGGGAGGCTGTGGCAGGAAAACTGATTGAAGCCGGGAGGCGGAGGTTGCACTGAGCTAAGATTGTGCTACTGCACTCCAGCCTGGGCCACAGAGCACACTTTGACTCGGGGGGAAGAAAAAGAAGTAACATTGCTGCAGATTCTATAGATATTAAAAAGATTATCAACAACCTTATGACACTAAATTTAACAACTTCAATGAAACAAACAAATTCATTCAGAGACACAGAACCAAATGTCACCAATAAAAAAAGATACTTGAATAATTCTGTATCTATTGAATTTAGTTTCAATAGAAATGAAATTTGTTAAAGATCTTCCCACAAATGAAACTTCAGGCTCAAATCATTTTATTGGCGAATTATCCTTAGGAAATACTGTAGACTTTATACCAACTTTTCTAGAATATTGAACAGGATGAAACAGTTTCCAAACTCCTTCAATTAGGTAAGCATTACTTTGTTTTCCAAACCAGATAAAGCCATCAGAAGAAAACTACGGAATAATATCATGAATATAGAATGCAACTTTTTTTTTTTTTCCGAGACAGAGTCTCGCTGGAGTCCAGCAGTGAGATCTTGGCTCACTGCGACTTCTGCCTCCTGGGTTCAAGCTATTTTCGTGCCTTAGCCTCCTGAGTAGCTGGGATTACGGGCAGGTGCCACCATATCCTGCTAATTTTTGTATTTTTAGTAGAGGCGGGGTTTCACCACGTTGGTCAGGCTGGTCTCGAACTCCTGACCTCAGGTAATCCACCCGCCTTGGCCACCCAAAGTGCTGGGATTACAGGTACGAGCCATCATGCCCAACTGGATGAAAATATTAACAAAATTTTAGCAGACTGAACCTAATAATATATAAAAAGAACATAGCATGACTAAATATGTTTCTTCCAGGAATGCAAAACTAATTCAACATATGAAAAATCAACAAATTCACCACATTAACAGACCAAAGAGGAGCCATATAATCACCCTGAAATATGCAGAGAATGCACTTGATAAAATCCAACATTGATCCCTGATAAATATTCTTAGCAAACTAGGAATAGACTTCCTCACCTGATATAGAGCATTTAGGAAAATTCTAATGCTGGCATCATACTTAATGGCAAAAGGCTGCCTACTTTCTCCGTAAGACCATACTGGTATACTTTTGTTCAACACTGTGTTAGAAGTTCTAATCAGTGCAATAAGGCACAAAAAAGAAGGGAATCCATATTCGAAAAGGAGTAAATACATATTTATTCCCAGACAAAATAATTATCGATGTAGAAAATCTGATGCGATCTATGAAAAGCTATTGGGACAAATAAGTGAATTCAGCAAAACTGGAGGACACATTATTAACAAAGAAAAATTGGTTGTTTTTATATAGCAACAAACAACTGGAAACAAACCTTAAAACACTATTTACAATACCGTTGAAAATTATGAAACAATTGGGATAAATCTGGTAAAAGATGTACAAGGCTGGTATCTTGAAAATGACAAAATGCGGCTTAAAAAAAATCTTTGTTTTTCGAGACGGAGTCTCGCTCTGTCACCCAACCTGGTGTACAGTGGCATGATCTCGGCTCACTGCAACCTCCGCCTCCTGGATTCGAGCGATTGATTCTCCTGCCTCAGCCTCCTGAGTAGCTGAGCTTACAGGCGTGTACCACCATGCCTAGCTAACTTTTGTATTTTCAGTAGAGACAAGGTTTCACCATGTTGGCCAGGACGGTCTCGAACTCCTGACCTCGTGATCCAACCATCTCGGCCTCCCAATGTGCTGGGATTACTGGCATGAGCCAGCGTGCCCAGCCTGTTTTTGTTTTTTTGAGATGGGGTCTCATTCTCTTGGCCAGGCTGGGGTGCAGTGGCATGATCTCAGCTCACGGCAACCTTCACCTCCTGGGTTCAAGCAATTCTCCTGCCTCAGCTTCCCAAGTAGCTGGGATTATAGGCGTGTGCCACTATGCCCAGCTAATTCTTGTATTTTTAGTAGAGACACGGTTTTGCCATCTTGGCCAGGATGGTCTCAAACTCCTGGACTCAAGTGGTCTGCCTGCCTTGGCCTCCCAAAGCTGGGATTACAGGCATGAACCACTGCGTCTGGCCTGTTTTCTATGCCACTTTGTGCATAGCTCATCAAGGTCAGCCTTGTTCATCTGTTCCTTCTAGCATGTGGCACAGTTCAATGGTGTGGCACAAGGTCTGAGGCCGGGAAGTCCCTGCTGCTCTCGAAGGCCCTGGCTGAACCTCCATTGCCTCTCCCTGTTTGCTTATGTATCTATAGATATATATGGTCAACTGATTTTTGACAAAGCTCAAAAAGCAATTTAGTGGAGGAAAAAAATAGTCTTTGAACAAATGGTGCTAGAAGAATTAAGACATTCATATGCCAAAATACCACTTTGATCCATACTTCACGTCACATATAAAAATTAACTTGAAGAGAGATCCAAGATGGCCGATTAGCAACAGCTCAGGATTGTAGCTCCCAGGGAAAGTGCAGAGAGCGAGTGGATGCCGCACTTTCAGAAGAATTTTTGTTGCCCACAGACCGGGAGATTCCTGGTGGAAGAGCCCCACCAGTCGCCAGTGCGATTCTTTTGGCCAGCGCGGCTGTTTTGCAGGTGCCTTGGCGCAGCGCTTCTCAGTGCAGAGTATATGGGACTGGGTGCCCTTTTAGTCGGGCTCAGCTGGTCCCATCCCCACAAAGAGAACAGCAATTGGAAGCGCTGAGGACTGAGAGTTTCACAGCAAGCACAGCCGAACCCGGGAAGGTCCCGCTGTGTGGGGAATGGGCGTCCGCCAAAGGAAAACTAAGAAACAGAAAAATTTCATCACCGGGCAGAGAGAGATCCAAGATGGCCGCTTAGCAGCTCAGGATTGTAGCTCCCAGTTAAAGCGCAGAGAGCAAATGGACGCTGCGATTTCAGACGAATTTTTGTTGCCCACAAACTGGGAGATTCCCGGCAGAGGAGCCACACGAGTCGCCAGCACGACTCTTTTGGCAGGCGCGGCTGTTTTGCTGGCATCCCGGCACGGCGCTTCTCAGTGCAGAGTGTACGGGACTGGGTGCCCTTTTAGTCGGGCTCAGCTGGTCCCATTCCCACAAGGAGAACAGCAATTGAAAGCGCTGAGGACTGAGAGTTTCACAGCAAACACAGCTGAACCCAGGAAGACCTAACTCTGCAGGGAAGGGGCGTCCACTGAAGGAAAACTAAGAAACAGATAAAACTTCATCACCAACAAGCCAGACGTCCACTCAGAGACCCAATCTGAAAGTCGGCAATTACAAAGACGACAGGTGGATAAATCCACAAAAATGGGAAGAAACCA
>CAUYQU010022695.1:0-26232 GCA_963574635.1 Cheracebus regulus
CTGGTTTCTTCCCATTGTTTTGGATTTATCCACCTGTCGTCTTTGTAATTGCCAATTTTCAGATTGGTTCTCTGAGTGGACGTCCGGCTTGTTGGTGATGAAGTTTTTTCTGTTTCTTAGTTTTCCTTCGGGGGGCGCCCGTTACCCACAGAGCTGGGCCTTCCCGGGTTCAGCTGTGCTTTCTCCGTCCTCAGCACTTCCAATTGCTGTTCTCCTTGTGGGGATGAGACCAGCCGAGCCCGACTAAAAGGGCAACCAGTCCCGTACACGCTGCACCGAGAAGCGCCGCGCCGGCCAAAAGAGTCGCGCTGGCGACCTGTGTGGCTCCTTCTCTGGGAATCTCCCAGTCTGTGGGCATCAAAAATTCGTCTGCAATTGCGGCATCCACTCGCTCTCTGCGCTTTCATTGGGAGCTACAATCCTGAGCTGCTGCTACGCGGCCATCTTGGATCTCTCTCCGCCCGGTGATGAAGTTTTTCTGTTTCTTAGTTTTCCTTTGGCGGACGCCCCTTCTCCACAGAGCCGGACCTTCCCGGGTTCGCTGTGCTTTCTGTGAAACTCTCAGTCCGCAGCGCTTCCAATTGTTGTTTTCCTTGTGGGGTGGGACCAGCCGAGCCCGTCCGTCCCGTATACTCCGCACCGGGAAGCGCCACGCTGGGGCGCCGGCAAAACAGCTGCGCCGGCCAAACGAGTCGCGCTGGCGTCCCGTGTGGCTCCTCTGCCGGGAATCTCCCGGTCTGTGGGCAACAAAAATTCGTCGGAAATTCACTCGTTCTCTGCGCTTTCACTGGGAGCTACATTCCTGGGCTGTTGCTAATCGGCCATCTTGGATCTCTCCACTATCAACTGTTCCCTTTCTTAAGTAATATGAGTAAAAGCATAGCTGGCAGCAGATACCTTACTCTGGAATTAAGACTGGAGAGAGGGCCAGGTGTGGTGGCTCACACCTGCAATCCCAGTACTTTGGGAGGCCAAGGCAGGTGACCACTTGAGGCCTGGAGTTTTGAGACCAGTCTGGCCAACATGGTGAAACCTGTCTCTATTAAAAATACAAAAATTAGCTGGGCCTGGTGGCGTGTCTGTAATCCCAGCTACTCTGGAGGCTGAGGCAGGAGAATCGCTTGAACCTGGAAGGTGGTGGGTGCAGTGAGCTGAGATCATGCCACTGTGCTCTAGCCTGGACAACAGACTTGGCTGACTGCAACCTCCGCCTCCCAGGCTCAAGCTATTCTCCTGCCTTGGCCTCCTGAGTAGCTGGGATTATAGGTATCCGCCACCACGCCCGGCTAATTTTTGTATTTTTAGTAGAGAGGGTGTTTCACCATGTTGGCCAGGCTGGTCTTGAACCCCTTACCTCAAGTGACCCATCCACCTCAGCCTCCCAGAGTCGTGGGGTTTATAGGCATGAGCCATCATGCCCGTCCCGAGACTTGGAAAACAAAACAAAACAAAAGATTGGAGAGAAAAGACTGATAAATAGGAAGAAATTGAGAGGGAAGTCAGTAATTAAATAGTAGAAATCCAGACAAGAATGGGTTGGAGGAGTGGAGGAAATCTTTGGTATCAACTAGTTCATCTATTTCTCCCCTTCCCCCTACTTTTTTTTTCAGATTAAGAAAATGAGGGCTAAAGATTTAAATGATTTAACCCAAAGTTCTAGCTAGTTAGTGGCAGACTTAAGACAAGAATTTCAGGTCTCCTGACTCCTTGTTTAGTCCTAGATAACTAGGGAGAATGGGAAAACTGTTTCTTAAACTGAAAAACTGAAAGGTTTTTCAGTTGTGTAAGATAATGAGTGTGTTTTTACTCATTCAAACTGAGGACATAAAAATGAAAGACTTACCTATTTGAGATTTCTTATTAAACAGAATTTGTGTTAAAATGTTAAGGGATGTTTAGCATGTATTGTTTAAATACCGAACAAACTAATTCTTGTTTGAATACCCAACAAACTAGTTCCAAAAATTTCAGTAACTTTTTAGACTATTCTTGTCACCCAAGGCAATTTTTGACTGTTAAATCCTATCTGTTTCTATTTGTGTCTCATTAATGTCAGGAATAATGATCCATCTCTGGTTGGATTTGTTACTCCCGCTGGAATAAAACGTTAGGGCATACAAACATGGAGGGAGAATTTCTGTTTCTTGTGTTTTTGTTTTTGTTTTTGAGACAGAGTCTTGCTCTGTTGCCCAGGCTGGGATGCAGTGGTGCAATCTCAGCTCACTGCAACCTCTGCCTCCCAGGTTCATGCAGTTCTGCCTCAGCCTCTGGAATAGCTGGGACCACAGGTGTGCACCACCATACCTGGCTAAATTTTGTATTTTTAGTAGAGATAGGGTTTCATCATGTTGGCCAGGCTGGTCTCAAACTTCTGACCTCAAGCGCTCCGCCCACTTGGGCCTCCCAAAGTGTTGCGATTATAGGTGTGGGCCACCATGCCCGGCCCATATTCTGCTCAATTATTATTATTACTTTTTTTTTTTGAGACGGACTCTTGCCCTGTTGCCCAGGCTGGAATGCAGTGGTGCGATCTCAGCTCACTGCAACCTCCACCTCCTGGGTTCAAGTGATTCTCCTGCCTCAGCCTCCCAAGTAGCTGGACTACAGGTGCACGCCATTACACCCAGTTAAATTTTTTTGTGTTTTTAGTAGAGACAGTGTTTCACCATGTTGCCCGGGATTGTCTTGATATCTTGACGTTGTGATCCACCCGCCTTGGCCTCCCAAAGAGCTGTGAATGTAGGTGTGAGCCACCATACCAGTAGATTCTTAAAGTGTCTTTTAGCAACTGTGTGGATTTTGGTTTTTCATATGTAGTAATTGGGAATAACTTTTTTAATGGATGCTGAAAGAGAATTCATAGGTTAAAATGGGGAGACAGCAAGGGCATGGAAAATGGAAATGTAAAGCAGGTAGAGAATTTGGAATGACACCTTGGAAGGGAAGAGAAAAGGAGATGAAAGAAGTTGAGAAGACAGACATTATGACAAATATACTGATAATTATACTTTGAATAGATTCCTTGCCTAGAACTGGTTTGAGTTAGGTTTCTTTCAGGTGCAAGAACCCTTACTAATAGTCATGTGTTAATTTTTACTAGAGAGTCATTATTAACACAGCTGTTAAGTCAAATCATATGCCTTGAAATAGCCTTATAGAAATATTATTAAAATATTCTTCTGAAGCTAAAGTGCAATACAGAATTTTCTGATTTTTTTCTAATCATTTCTCTATTGATAGGAAAATTAATTTTGGAATGTGTTGGTTTGTTTTGATTAATATTTCTTTAAATTAGAACCAGATAAATTGCCCCCCCCCTTTTTTTTTTTTTTTTTAAGAAATGGACTTTTAGCTTTGAGTCATCTTAAATTAGAAATATATGGCAGAAAAAAAGTCAAAATTTGGATCAAGAAAGAATATATTTCTGTGGTAGTTGCTTTGGGGTGAAAAATGAGAACTCCGTGGTCTCTCTCTTTCCAGAGCTTGCAATCTGGTTGGGTGTGGAGGGTGATAAGGCAAGTGCACAAATAACCACCACGTAATACAAAGCTGATTAGCTGTAAATGCCATAGAGAGGTACAAAGTTCATGGGCTTCTCAGAGGAAGTGGTATCTAACTCTTTTCTTGTTTAACTAGCACAGCACTTAAACTTCTAATTTTTTTTTTAAATTGAGGTATAATACATAATATTTACTCTTTTTTAAAATTTATTTTTAATAGAGGCAGAGTCTTGGTATGTTGCCCAGGCTGGTTTCGAACTCCTGAGCTCAAGCAATCCTCCTGCCCCTGTCCCCCAAACATTTACCCTTTTAAAGTGTACACTCAGTGAGTTTTATTATATTCACAAGGTCATGCAACCTTCACCACTATCTAATTCCAGAATGAACTTGAAAAAATTTTTTAGTCTTTTCAACTGAGGTGTACTGTCACAGTTCTCAGACTTCACCACTCACTATTAGTTTATATCAGACGTGTACCACCAGTATGTATATTGGCTACCTGACCCCTGCAGGCATTTGAATTTGCATCCCAGGCTTGGGAGTTGTTTTTCTAGTTTCAGTTACCCTGGAAGAAAATGTCTAACTTGCCTGGGGGATGCCACCCTGGAGGATACTGTCTGCTGTCCTGCAGAGCATCCTTTTTCCCATTCTATCCTTTTAGCCCTCTGGCTTCTTTATGAATGGTTCTTTCCTCTACTACAGCCTTTGGTAAGAGATGAATTCTTATTACCCTCAAGAGGACTTCTTTAGTATAAAATCCCCTAAAAAAAAAAAAATCCAAACTCTTTTTCTCAGTTTACAAATCCTTGCGTGATCTGCCCCTTCCCAAATCTGTACCCTCTGTTTGAAGTACTCTTCTCTCTGATTTTTGCATGTCTGATTCTTTCTTGTCATTAGTATCTCAGCTTAAATATCACAATTCAGGCTTGCTCTGTTATCAAATCCAAAGCAACCACCTGCTCATTATCCACACCCTAATTATCACCACATTTGTCACTTTTTTTTTTTTTTGAGACAGAGTGGCTCTGTTGCCAGGCTGGAGTGCAGTGGCATGATCTCGGCTCACTGCAACCTCTGCCTCCCAGATTCAAGCGATACCCCTGCCTCAGCCTTGCAAGTAGTTGGGACAACAGGCATGCACCACCACGCCCAGCTAGTTTTCTGTGTTTTAGTGGAGACGGGGTTTCACCATGTTGGCCAGGATGCTCTTGATCTCCTGGCCTCCTAAAGTGCTGGGATTACAGGTGTGAGCCCCTGTGCCTGGCCATCACTATCTTTTTTGTTGTTTTATATTTGTCTCTCTTGACTAGAATGGAAGTTCAATGTCAGCAGGTCCCTCACTGTCATATTTATAGCTGTATCCTGAACTTCTAGAACAGTGAGTGTTTGGCATGTGGTATGTACCACCATGCCCAGCTAATTTTTGTGTTTTTAGTACAGACAGGGTTTCACCATGTTGGCCAGGATGGTCTCAATCTGTTGACCTCATGATCCACCCACCCCTGCCTCCTAAAGTGCTGGGATTACAGGTGTGCATCACTGTGCCCAGCCTAAAATTTTCTTTCTTTTTTTTTTTAAGAGACGAGGTCTTGCCATGTTGCCCAGGCTGGTCTCAAACTTTTGGGCTCAAGCAATCTGCCCACCTTGGCCTCCCAAATGCTAGGATTATAGGTGTGAACCACCATGCCTGGCCATGCAAATTCATTTTAAAAACTTCCCAGACTCTTAATACCCAGTCTCCATTTGGGCAATTTATAAATGATAGCACTTTGTTCATAGTGAACTAAAGGTCCTGTGTTAAAATAATGTAGTTGTAGATCCTGAGAGAAACAAACCAAACATACCAGACACTGCCCCATCTGATAAGTAATTAATCCCCTACAGTTTTCTTTCCATTTTACATTATGAGTGTCCTACTTCTTTCCTTTTCCTTCTCTGCTCTGACTTCCTCCATCCTCCTTTTGATGAGTCCTCTTCCTCTTTTTGTGCCTTACTAAATTTAACATTTTTGTTTGTTTGTTTCTCTTGTCTAGTTTAGGTTTCCTTCCTCTTGCTTTTATTTTGCAATACTTGTAACTTGCACAGTTGGAGGTACTCCTTGAACATGGAAGTCTTCAACCCCCTCCTGCCCCTTTCTCTAGTGCATGTTTTTCTTTAGAATTATTTTTCAGGTTAGAACAGCATAGAAGGTATTTCTAAAACCATTTTTGTGAGAAAGCTACTGAAACATAACTGAACATAAAGAACTAAAATTTATTTGTAAATGAATAACTGTCAGAGGAAGCATGGGACTATGGTAATGAAAGAGGAGTAATTGGGGTGTATTAATGATGGATCCTCATGCTGCCTAATTTCCTTATGGTTTTAAGGAGTACTCATTCTAGTACTCTTTTAAGGAGTCCACATTTGCATTTAACCAAATTGTGGTTATACAAAATGGCATTACTTACTGTCTTGCAAGAGCTCCCAGTAATTATTAAACAACATAGTTGTTTATACTTTATTTGTTAAACTTAAGTGGGTATAAGCAATACCCTGAGTCACTTGTTGAAAATATCCCATCCTCTTGACATTAGTATTCAGTAGACCTTGGGTGGGCTGTTTTAAAGCTGACTTTAAAAGATGCATCCCAGGTAATTTTGATGCAGGTCATCAACAAACAACAATTGGAATAACTTTGCCCTAAGGATAGAGTTCAAAGTTTCTGGTATGGCTTAGGCTTTTGCCCCTTCCTCCTCTCTAGCCTTATTTTCCATGTGTCTACACCACTCATGAAGCATTTCTATGCTTCAGAAATGCTAAGTCACTTCAAATTCTAACATGTCTTTCTCACATCTTTATACCATTGTGTATGTTGGTTCCTCTGCCTGAAAGCATTCTCCTTTCTCTTACACATTCACTCTTCAGGTCTTCACTGAAGCATCACCATTTTCCTCTCTTCTCAAACTGAGTTAAAATATGCTCACTTAACATACCTCTTTTATAACACTTTACAGAATGTTTCATCATTGTTGGTTTCCTTGTCTGTCCCCTGCTAGATTATATGTTCCTTGAGGACAGAGGTTGTCATGTTCATCTCTGTTCCCCCAGTGTCTGGCACATAGCAGACGTACCATGAATGTTCAGTGAAATCAAAGTTTCTCTTGTGTCTTTGGAACATTGAGCACTCTAGACTCACGGAAATGGCTGTGATAGCACTCTGCTCTCCTGTATCTGAGAGTTTTCAAGTATAGAATACTTATTTTTGCAAAAAGCAATTTTTTTGAATTATTAACAGGAAAAAAAGAGCTCAGTAATAAATATGGCACCCTGACTATATGCCATGTGATATTCTTGCTACTCTAAGTATGTGACTTGTGTAAGTTGTATATTTGCCCAGGACTTCAATTTTGTGAAGTATCTCTACCTAATATCTGCAGCAGCCTTCTAATGGTCTTTTCCTGCTCTAAAAACTTCGGCTGGGCGCGGTGGCTCACACCTGTAATCCCAACAATTTGGGAGGCTAAGGTGGCCAGATCACCTGAGGTCAGGAGTTTGAGACCAGTGTGGCCAACATGGTGAAACCTCATCTCTACTAAAAATACAAAATTAGCCGGGTATGGTGGTACATGCCTGTAGTCCCAGCTACTTGGGAGGCTGAGGCAGGAGTGTCACCTGAACCCAGGAGGCAGAGGTTGCAGTGAGCCAAGATCACACCATTGCACTCCAGCGTAGGCAACAAGAGTGAGATTCCATCTCAAAAAAAAACCCTCTTTTTTTTTTTTTTTTTTTTTTTTTTGGGTAACGGAGTCTCACTGTCACTCAGGCTGTAGTACAGTGGCACAATCTCTGCACACTGTAACCTTCACCTCCCAGATTCAAGGAATTTTCATGCCTCAGCCTCCCGAGTAGCTGGGAATACAGGCATGTGCCACTACACCCTAATTTTTTTGTATTTTTAGTAGAGATGGGGTTTTGCCATGTTGGCCAGGTTGGTCTTGAACTCCTGGCCTCAAGTGAGCCACCTGCCTCAGCCTCCCAAAGTACTGGGATTACAGGCATGTGAAAACTCTTATATATTCTTTGATAAAATGCCATTTCTGCCCCTGACCCTTTAATTTCTATGCTTAAGAATCCAGTTGTCAGCTGGGTGCAGTGTCTCACACCTGTAATCTCAGCACTTTGGGAGGCCAAGGCCAGAGGATTGCCTGAGTTTAGGAGTTCAGGACTAGCCTAGGCAACTGGGAGAAATCCCGTTTCTACAAAACAGTACAAAAGATTAGCCAGGTGTGTTTGTGCATGCCTGTAGTCCCAGCTGTTTAGGGGGCTGAGACAGTAGAATTGCTTGAGCCTAAGAGGTCCAGGCTTCATTGAGATGTGTTAGTACCACTGCACTCCAGCCTGGGTGACCACATCACTTAAAAAAAGAATCCAGTTGCTTCGGGCAAAAAAAAAAATAGGCTTGGCTTTCAAGGTCGCACTTTCGTTCTCTTTAAGTCAATCTCATGACATTATCACAAATATATACTTTGTCCTTTGCCCTTTATGATTGTCCTATATGTAAAGTATTTGACCAAATTTTTAAGCCCTAATCTAAGCTCAGTCTTCTTGATAATCACCGTTTAGTTTTACAATGAGGATATCAAATAGTAACCAAAATATCTCCTGAGAGGAAGGTTAATAGGAAAATAGGCTTGAATAAATAACTTCATGGAAAATTTAGCAGGAATAATATTGTTTCATACTAAAGTGGACTGAATAGATAGCTGCATTATGCATAGTGGAGCTTACTTTATACAGGTTTTAACCTGTAATAATTGGGCACAATTATTTACTGTTAATGGTAAAATGGAACCAACAAGTGTATGAGAAATGGTAGATCATTATCCCATTATTTCTATTTTTCATGAATAGAGTACATGTAAATGAGTTTAAAATAGTAAATCATTATTAGCTAAATTCTGTGATTTTTCTGTAATGTAGTTTCAAAATAATAGATTAAACTAAACCTTCTTGTCAGCTGAGTCTTAACCCTTCCTCATAGTTTTCCTAGTTGGATGTTTGCTAGATCACTACACTATTTTCAAAACAGAATCTCACTAGTCTTCGTAGATGTTATCACCACCCACTTAACTAAAACCAGAAATCTAGGCATTATCCTTGATTTCTCTTTTCTTTGCCCTCCTCCCCCCATTTAGTTTTTTATTAAGTTCTTTTGGCTTTACTGCAGAAAAGTATCCTGAGTTTGGCCATATTACTTCATTTCATCTCAGAGAGAGACAATATTATACAATAGTGAAGAACCTGGCTGGTGGTGGTAACTGTCCTAAGTTTGAATTCTGCCTCTGCAGCCATGGCAAACTATGTACCTTCTCTGTGTCATCAGTAAATGGCTTAATAGTACCTACTTTATAGGGTTATTTTAAGGATTAAATGAATTAATACATGTGCTACACTTGAAATAATGCCTGATCCATATTTACTCAATAAATATTAGCTATTATCATCATCATCTTCAACTCCGTTGTTCATCTTCATTAACTTAGTTGAGGTCTTTATCATTTCTCAACAGGACCATTGCAGTAGTCTTCTTGGTCTCGTCTAGTTCTTTCCATCCTTACAGTCTGTTCACCATAAAGCAATTTCAGTGATCTTTCTAAAAAGCATTAATACCATTATACCAAGATCCTACTTATACATAAAGGACTTAGAATAAAACCCTAACAGTTTAGTAAACTTACTAAGCTATAGATGCTGTGTTCCCTGTCTGCCTCTCTGACTTCAGATTCTACCACTCTTTTACTAGGTCTCTGGGGCTCCAGCCATAGTATAGTCTTTCCTTGCATTGAATACACATGGCTTATTCCAACCTTAGTCTTTGCTTGTTTTCTCTGCCCATTCTTTCTTAGACTTCTATAGCTGACTCTCCATCATTTTTCATGCCAACAGACTAAAGATCCACTAGGAAAGGGACTTTATCTAACTTGTTTCATTGTTTTATTCTTAGTACCCAGAATAGTGGCTGGCCTGTGGTAGCTACCTAATAAATACTTGTTGAATGAATGAATAAAAAATGTGGGTTTATTAGCATCCCTAAAAATTATGCACATGGTAGCTGCTAAAAGCACCTATCAGAATTCTTAACACTGTTGTCGACTAGATGTGAGGCTTGGGAAAAATTACCTAATCTCTCTTAGTCTAATTTTCTTCATTTATAAATGAGTAACAACTGCCTCAGAGTTACTGTGAGATTAAATGAGTTCCTTATGAGGGACCTGGTCTTGAAGAATAGCACACTGTTAATGTTTATTTCAGTCCTTTATTATATTGATATTTTTGTGTGTGGATTTTGGCCATACTAGCTCTTTAGAGACCTTTCAAAAAATGTGCATCCTTTATATATTTATATATCTAACTATATGTGTATGTTAGATACTCATTTATTCAGCAGATATTTAATGACACTTGCTCTAAGCCAGGCACCATAAGCATTGTAGATACAGAAGGAAACCAAAGTCCTTGCTCTTATGGAGCTTTCCTTCTAGTGGAAGAAGAGAGATGATGTGACAGATGGTGATAAGTGCTGCAAAGAAAAATAAAACCAAGCAAGAGACCAGAAGTATCAAGGAAGGTGTACTCTGATAGAATGGTCATTTAAGCAGACTTGGATGAGTGAGCCATGCAGCTATCTGGAGGAGAGAGTTCTAGTTAAAGGATCTGGCATTGAAAATGCTGGACATGAGAGCAAGTCTTTGTTCCAAGGATTAGCAAGCAGGACAGTGTTGCTGGAAGGGGGAGGTGGGGAAGGGGAGGGTGGTAAGAGAGGTCCCTGAAGTTAGGATTGGACAAGCCATTGTCAATCTGTGAATGACTTTGGATTTAATTCTATCTTCAGTACATCTGTGCTTTGAGGAGTAAACTTTATTTGTGGTAGGATACATTTACTCTTTCAGGACATAGTTTCCCTTACATGTAATGGAGCCAGGAATTTAAGTAAAACTTCAATATGTTCCCACCCAAAGTACCTAACCTTATAATCATAGAGTAATTTAACAGGATTTGTTTTAGTATGCATTATAGTTTCCTTGGGCCTATTTTTGGATATCATTAAGGAAGAGCATTACGTTAGAAGCTATCCATTTTAAAATCCAAATTATTTTTTTTTAAATGATTTATAAATTCTGTTTTCTTTTCCTTAATTTTTCTTCTCTTTGACTGGAGGGTCAGTTGACTGTTAGATTATTTTCTGGTGTCATTGTTTCTAGTAGTGGCATTATGTTTAGAAAATTCAGGTTAAGAATTGTGATTTATTTGGTGATGTCTAACAATTATAATGCAAATTATAATGCAATTATAATGGGTAGGGTGTGGATGTCAAGAAATTGGCAAGCAGGAATGCATTTCCCTACTACTAGATTTGCTGACCCAAGACGGTGCCGAGCCTATAAAAATAGGTCTCGGGGCACCTTATTTGGTGTGTGTGTATGGTTAATGGAAATTATGCTGTATTGGGGAATTGGAGAATAAGATTCATCAGCATCAGCATTTAGAGAATGGAGAGTGTGTTTTAGAGTGTGAATTCTTTAAGAAATGTTGTGGAACCAACTTTTTTTGGGAAGGTCTTGTAAGTTTCTTAAGATTTTTTTTTGTGTTTTCTTTTCCTGAGATGGAGTTTCACTTGTCACCCAAGCTGGAGTGCAATGGCACGATCTCGGCTCACTGCAACCTTCACCTCCCGGGTTCAAGTGATTCTCCTGCCTCGGCCTCCTGAGTAGCTGAGATTATAGGTGCCTGCCACCATGCCCAACTAATTTTTTGTATTTTTAGTAGAAACGGGATCTCACCATGTTGGGCAGGCTAGTCTCAAACTCCTGACCTTAGGTGATCCATCCACCTCCACCTCCCAAAGTGCTAGGATTACAGATGTGAGCCACTGCACCTGGCCATTTTTTTTTTTTTAATTAATCCACATGGGGACAAAAAAAAAAAACAGAACTGGCCAAAGTAACATAAATGGTTAATATTCAGTAGTTACTTCAAAATTTCTGTTAATTTTATGTTTCTGTGTCATTGTTCTCTAGCCTTATTTTCCTTTACTTAAGTCTGCAGTAGTGTAGATAAAAACAAAACTATAAATGAAAATATTTAAAGGGATTTCGAAAACCCAAATAGCTTGTTTGAATAGTAGAAAAAAAGTTTAAAAAACACTAGCTTGGATGCAGAGTCTGTACAGTCATGTGTCATTTAACGATGAAGATACTTTTTGAGAAATGCTTCATTAAGCAATTTCATTGTTGTGGCAGCATGAAAGATCGTACTTATACAAACCTTTAGGTGGTCATAGCCTACTACACACCTAGGCTATAGAGTATATAGCCTATTACTCCTACACTACAACTTGTACAGCATGTTACTGTACTGAATACTGTAGACAGTAGTAATACAATGGTATATAAACTTAGAAAAGGTACAGTAAAAATACTTATAGGCACACCATTGTATAAGCAGTCTGTCATTGATCTGTACATTATGAGCACATGACTGTAGTTCTCTTTGGCTCCATTGTAATGTAAAATACTTCTTCATTTTGAAGTATTTTATATTTGCCTTATAAAGTTGTTTTCCTGTTGTTTTATTTTTTCCAGTGTGGCGTTTTCTTATGGGCAGTTACACTCTGTTCTCAGAAGAGAGGTCCAGGATTTAAACCTTTTTTTTTTTTTTTTAATCATTTAAAAAAATTTGAACTCTCAGTTTAAATGATATCCAGTGTGGAAGCCCTATCTGTAAGATGACTGAAATCAGAGGTGTTGTTTGAAAGAGCAGACTTGGAGTGCTGTCCTCTCAGCCCTTCTCCAAGAACACTTAGAGCTTACTACCTTCTTTCATTAGCTTTCCTTGTTTATAAAATGGAAGTGATGTAATACCTACCTATCACAATGGTTAATGGAGGCCTGTGACTAATATTCTCTCCCTGTCCTCTGATTATAACTTCCTCATAGTGTGTGTTATGATGTTCATACATCACAGATTTTCCTGATGATGAGTCACCTAGAAAAATATTCTGTCATGTGACCAAATTTTTACTGTGGAGAATATAGTCACCATAAACTGGGGTGCTTTGTGTACTATTGCCTAAAATACTCAGTAAAGTTACTAAAGCTGCTCTCTCTGCCAATAGTGATATAATGGTATCTGTTAGACAACAGTGCTGCAGGCCCAATTGTTTTAAATGTACTTAAGAGAGGCCAGGTGTGGTGGCTCTTGCCTGTAATCCCAGCACTTTGGGTGGCAGAGGTGGGTGGATCACCTGAGGTCAGGAGTTGGAGACCAGCCTGACCAACATGGAGAAACCCTGTCTCTATTAAAAATGCAAAATTAGCCAGGAGTGGTGACACAGCCTATAATCCCAGCTACTCGGAAGGTTGAGGCAGGAGAATCGCTTGAACCTGGGAGGTGGAAGTTGCGGTGAGCCAAGATTGCACCATTGCACTCCAGACTGGGCAATGAGATAGAAACTCTTTAAAAAAAAAAGTACTTAAGAGATATAAACTGTAACTTAAGAATAAGTATTACTATCTCAAAGCAGAATTCCTCCTAGGATATTTTCTGGGTTACTCCAATGTGTTTAGTTTCAAAGATTAGGGAGTAAAAGCAAGTATATTCCAGATTATGCTTTATTTTTTATTTTATTTTATTTTTTATTGCATTTTGGGTTTTGGGGTACATGTGAAGAACATGCAATATTGTTGCTTAGGTACACATGTGGCAGTGTGATTTGTTTCCTTCCTCCCCTTCACCTATATCTGGCATTTCTCCAAATGCTATCTCTCCCCAACCCCCCACCCCCCACTCTCCCTCCCCTATTTCCCCCCAACAGACCCCAGTGTGTAGTGCTCCCCTCCCTGTGTCCATGTGTTCTCATTGTTCAACACCCTATTAATCTGCCTTTTGTCAGTTATTTTCATGGAACCATCAGAGGACAAAGGGGAAGCTTTCTCTTGGCCACTACACTCTTTTTATCTTAGAAATACTTCCTTTCTCCACTCACCTCCAACTCGGAGAAAGGACCCAAAATTCTATTATATTAATATTAGCAGTAATGACTGTCTCCCCTCTCTCCCTATTTTCTCTATCACACCTTTCTGTAATGGGGTAGACCTAAATAGTCACTTGATTACAAGTCAGGATTCATGGAACTATTACAGTAATAAAACTGAGCAAATCACTCTGCACCCCAATTTTTAAATCTGTTAAATGAGGGAATTAAAAGGAAAAAAAAAAGATATTAACCATTTAAAAATACAATTGTAGAAGACAATTTGTCTAAGCTGATAGTAACAAGAATTGGAAAGTGCAACAACAATGCTAATACATTTAGGATTAAAAATAACAATGACACAGAATAGTAAAGCCTCCTCCCAGTTTCCATTGTTACTCTCAGGTCCATTATTTCATCCTCTGGATCATCTATGAGCTAGATATATCATCCCGTATCAGATAAGTAACCCCCAGTTAACATACGAGGAAGCTGACACAGAGACTAACTTGCTAAAGTCACCACAGCTAAGCAGGGGGAAGGAGTGATGTTAGAATCCAGGCATTCTGCTCACCAGTTTCCCCTTTCTTTGGATCGCACTACAAATTCCGAAGAACTTGTTTTTAATGGTGCCAACCACCTCTAAATACAGTCCTAGTTAATACTGAAATGCTAAATTCTGGCATATAACTTTCCCTATTCAGTTCTCAAAGCAGTTTGCACTTACCAATCTCATTTTTCTTTGAATTCTTTCCCTTTCATACTCAAAGTCTCCTTCTTACACCTTCCTCTTTCATAACTTAAATCTTAGATTACTTTTTCTCCAAATTCCCCTGTGCTGTCTTCTTGTGTTAGCTATCATCCTCTAATCTTCTAGATGAGTTAGATCCCTCTCCTAAATATTGACAGATCTTTTATTGAACAAGCAGAAACATTAGATGAGACAGAGTTACCACTGCTCGATTCAAACATTTATTGAGTATAAAATTCAAGATGTTATGCTGGGCACTAAATCTATAAAGAAATAAGATCCTTTCCTTTCCTTCAAAGAGTTCATACTTCAGAAAAAGAGACATTCTACAGACTGCTATAATAAAATAATTTAATGTATGACAATAAGAAAACCTATCGGTTTGAAATTAAGCTAAAAACACAAGGTAGGTGTGATGGTTAATACTGAGTGTCAACTTGACTGGATTGAAGGATGCAAAATATTGATCCTGGGTGTATCTGTGTGGGTGTTGCTGAAGATTAACATTTGAGTCAGTGGGCTGGAAAAGGCAGACCCACCTTAATCTGGGTGGGCATCATCTAATCAGCTGCCAGCACAGCTAGAACATAAAGCAGGCAGAAAAAAAGTAAAAAGACTAGACTAGCCTAGTCTCTCAGCCTACATCTTCTCCTATGCTGGATACTTCCTGCCTTCAAACATCGGACTCTAAGTACTTCAGTTTCAGACTTGGACTGGCTCTCCTTGCTCCTCAGCTTGCAGGGACCTTGTGATCTTATGAGTTAATACTTAATAAACTCATATATATATATATATATCCTATTAGTTGTATCCCTCTAGAGAAACCTAATACAGTAGAGGAGCTCATAGATGATTTTAGGAATTGATATTTGAGCTGGACCCTGGATAAAAAATAAGATCTTGACAGACCAATGTATGTGCTTGAGCAGGGATTCCAGACATAGGGAACATCATGAGGATAGGTTGAGAGCTATTAACGCATATATAATATTTGGGAATAGTGACAATGAAGGATGCCAGAGTTAGACATGCAAGAGGTAAATACGGCTGTGAGATCAGATGAGTAATGCCTTGATAAGTATTCTAGCTCCTGGGAATACTGAGAAGATTTCTGTATCAGATTGGCGACACAGTTAGGCCTGTTTTTCAAAAGATGACTAACTAGAAAAGAAGGACCAGTTAAGGACCCTGCTCTTTCCTATGGTCAAAAAATAAAGACCAACAGATCTGTGAGTTTAGAAAGAAAGGAAGTTCTCAAATTAAAAACTCAGAATTAGGAATCATCAGCTGGTAGTGATGGTAGAAGTTATGGGTACGGCTAAAATTTTCCAAAGAAAAAACACAGCAGAAGCAGAAAAAAAAAAGAGTTGAAGATGTAATTCTAGGGAATAAATGAGACAGAGAGTGGTCAGAGGGATAAAAGAGGACTGAATTTTAAAAGCCAGAATAAAAGAATTTTAAGGAGGAATGGTGTAGACAACAGTTTTGTCTGCCACTGAGAGGCTAAGGGGAAACACAGTTAAGAGGTCATCAAACGTGGTACCTGGAAGGTGACCTTTGGCTCTTTGAGTATATAAGAGGCTATAACTGTGTGGGTCCTGGTATTCTAAACCTGTCAATAATAAAAGTATAAAAACGGAATTCAATTTATCTGAGAAAGATACTAACAGGAAATAGTCTTAAATATATCATTGCTTACATAGTTAATTATTGTGTATTTCAGATTTAAGCATTATTTATCTAGCCCAATTTGTCATCAGGTTCATTAAAATAAAAACTTCACACCATAATAAAAAATCTTCACCCTCTGGTCATCAACTTTCTTTCCTCATCCAGATGAAGGACCTAGTCTCTCTGAAGCCTATTTAATCTTTATTATAACTGTTCAGTATTAAGTTGAACACCACAAATAAAAACATTGGAAACAAACACGGTCACAATGCATATCACATCTGCTGTAACTGTAAAGAGATTTTCATACTCAGTTTCTTCTACGTTTCTAAGGTTTAACAAATATAATCTTTAAAAAATTAGAGACCAATTTTTATCCGCTAGATATGCCAAGATAAAAAGAGTAAAATGATACAAATCTTCTGTAGGGCAATACAAAAATAGTCATCAGAAGCCTCAAAAGTTGGCCTGCTCTTTGGATAAGCAATTCAAATTCTAGAAATTTAACCTAAATCCATAATCACAGATTAACACCCAAAGATTATCTAAAAGGATGTTCCCTGGGTTAAAAATAAAACAAAAACTAAAGACAGCTTAAATAACCATCAAGAGGAAATTGGCTAAATAAATTTTGATACATTAGTAAACAATATTATGCAGATGTTAAAAATCAATATGTGTATCTACAGTACTTGATGAAAATGCCATTAATATAAAAAGGCACACAGATACATACAGAATTTTAAGTTTGGGGAAATGTATTTCCTAACTTAAACCTGGGTAGAAAAGCTATGGTTGATTATAATTTTCTTCTTTATACTTTTCTGTATTATCTGAAAAAGCCAAGTAAAAGGTTTATCATAATTCCAAAAATACTACACTATTATATGCTAAAGTATAATATATATAATAATGTCATTAATGACATAAATGTTATTTTAATCAGTAATTTAGAAACCTACATCATGAACATATCAACTCAATGATTTGATTATTTATAAGCTGTAATTTTAACAGGAGGAGAGAAAGGACAGAACCAAGACCACAAAAAGACTTAATAAAGACTGCAGTCATTTAGTTGATCCTAAAATGTAATGTCCTTTAGATCATCAACACAAAAAACATAACAGAATATTCATTCAGTATCCATAGCTGATAAAAGTGCTCCCTGAGTCACTTTAGAAATATAGAAAAGTATAAATTTATCATATTCTAGCTATGTTTAATATAAAACAAAACAACTAAAATCAGGTAATATAGTTTACATTTGTTGTGCCTTTGAATCCATTATTATACAGTCATGCATCACATGATGTTTCAGTCAACAATGGAATACATGTAAGACAGTGGTCCCATAAGATTATATCATGTTTTTACTGTATCTTTTCTATGTTTAGATACACAAATATTTATCATTATTACAACTGCCTACAGTATTCAGTACAGTAACATGTTGTAGAAGTTTGTAGCCTAGGAGCAATATGCTACATCATACAGTGTAGGTATGTAGTAGGCTATATCCCCTAGGTTTATGTAAGTACACTCTATAAAGTTCATAAGATAAAATCGTATGATAAAATTGCCTAACAATGCATTTCTCAGAAGATATCCCTTTTGTTAAGTGACCCAAGACTGTACAAGTAAAACATATGAAAAAGCTTTTCATAAAACAGTATTTTGTTCTAAAACTGTATAAATAGGGAGGTGAAGCAAGATGGCAGACTAGAATACTCCACCAGTTATCCCCTCTTCCCCTGCAGTGATACCCATTTAATAACTATCTACACAAAAAAGCATCTTCATAAAAACCAAAAATCAGGTGAGTACTCACAGCACCTGGTTTTAACTTTATATTGCTCAAAGAGGCACTGAAGAAGTAGGAAAAACAGTCTTGAATCATCAATGATACCTTTCCCCCATCCCCTGGCCATGGCCACACAGCATGAAGAGAGAATCTGTGTCTTTGGGAGAGGGAGAACACAGCAATTGTGAGACTCTGCATTGAACTCAATGCTGCCCTGTTATAACAGAAGGCAAAACCAGACTGAACTCAGTGGATGCTCACCCACAGAGGGTGAATTTAAACCGTCTCTAGCCAGAGCAGAACTGCCCAACCTAGAAGTCAGAACTTGAGTTATGGCAAGACTTGTTACCTCAGGCTGGAGTGTGCTGGGGCCCAAATAAGCTTGAAAGGCAGTCTAGGCCACCAAGTCTGCAACTCCTAGGTGAATCCTAGGGCTGAACTGGCTCAGAGCCAGTGGACTAGAGAAACACACGACCTATTGAGATACCAGCCAGGATGGCTAGGGAAGTGCTGGCGCCACCTCTCTTCTAACCCCAGGCTGCACAGCTTGTGGCTACAAAAGAGACCCCTTCTTTCTGCTTAAGGAAAGGAAAGGAAAGACGGGAAGACTCTACATCTTGGATACCAGCTTAGCCACAGGGGGACAGGGGCCTGGTCAGAGTTGAGAGGCCCCCTTTCCAGGTCCTAGCTATCAGATGACATTTCTAGATACACCCTTGGCCAGAAGGAAAACCGTTGACTCTAAGAGAAAGACCTAGTCCTAGCAGCATTCATCACCTGCTAAGTGAAGAGCCCTTAGGCTCAGATAGTACACTGTAGGCCTTGAGTGAGACTCAGACTTGCTGACTTCAGGTGAGACTGAGCGCATTCTTAGCTGCTGTGGCTATTGGGTGAGACTCTTGCTTAAGAAAAGTAGAGGGAAAAGTAAAGGGGACTTTGTTTTGCACAATAGGTGCTAGCTCTGCCACAGAAGGGTAGAACACCAAGTGGGTTTTTGGGCGCCACAGTTCCAGGCCTTGGCTATTGGATGGTATTTCTGGACCTGCTCTGGATAGAGGCAAGCCTGCTATCCTGAAGCATGAGTCCCAGGCCAGGCAGCATTCACCACAACCTAATGGAAGAGCCCTTGGGTCTTAAGGGAATATCAACAGTAGCCAGCCACTACTCCCTATTGGCCTGTGGTAGCAGTGGCCATGGGGTGAGGCTCCTCTGTCTTTCAAAATGGGATGGACAAGTGGGAAGGACTACATCTCATGGTTTTAGTGCTAACTTAGGCACAGTACAACAGAACACCAGGTAGATTTCTAAAGTTTTTGACTCTAGTGCCTAGTTCCCAGACAGCAACTCTGGACCCATCCTGGTCCTGGAGGAACTCACCATCCTAAAGGAAGGACACAGGGCCAGCTGGCTTAGCCACCTCCTGATTTTAGAGCTCCAGGGCCTTGAGTGAACATACGCAGTAGCCAGGCAGTGGTTACAGCAAGCCTTGGAAGACACTTAGTACTGTGCTGACTTCAGGTCTGACCCAGTGCAATCTTAGAGGTGGTGGCCACCAAAGTGCTTGTGTCACTCTACCCCCAGCTACAGGTGGCTCAGAACAAAGAGAGGAACTCCATTGTTTGGGAAAAAGTCAGAGAAGAGAACAAGAGTCTCTGCCTGGTAATTCTGGGCGTTCTTCTAGATCTTGTCTAAGACCATCAGAAAGCGGTACCTCTATAAACCCACAAGAAGCACACTACTGCTGGGCTTTGGGTGCCGACTAACGCAGATACAGTTTAGATCACAACACTGAAGTCCTTTCATACTGGAAAGACTTCCCAAGGACAGGTACAAACAAGCCCAGACTGGGAAGACTACAATAAATGCGTAATTCTTTAATGCCCAGACACAGACAAACATTAAACAGTATCAACGGTGTCCTGAAAAAAATGACCTCACCAAATGAACCAAATAAGACACCAGAGACCAATCTTGGATAAACAGAGATATGTGTCCTTTCAGACAGAGAAATCAAAACAGCTGTTTTGAGGAAATTCCAAGAAATTCAAGGTAACACAGGGAAGGAATTCAGAATTCTATCTGATAAATTTAAGAAAGAGATGAAAATAATTAAAAAGAAGCAGAAATTATGGAGCTCAAAAATACAACTGATATATTGAAGAATACATCAGAGTCCTTTAATAGCAGAACTGAACAAGCAGAAGAAAGAATTAGTGAGCTTGAAGACAGACTATTCAAATACAATCAGAGGAAACAAAAGAAAAAAATAAAAACAGGCCTACAATATCTAGAAAATAGCCTCGAAAGGACAAATCTAAGAGTTACTGGCCTTAGGAGGTAGAGAAAGAGATAAGGGTAGAGTTTATTCAAAAGATACTAACAGAGAATTTCCCAAACTTAGAAAAAGATGTCAGTATCCAAGCACAAGAAGGTTACAAAACACTATGCAGATTTAACCCAAAGAAGATTACCTGAAGGCATAATCAAATTCCCAGAGGTCAAGGATTTAAAAGATTGATTCTAAAAGCAGTAAGAGAAAAGAAATATAATATACAATGGAGCTTCAGCAGACTTTTCAGAAGAGGGCAGTGACTTGACAAATTAAAAGTGCTAAAGAAAAAAAACCTTTTACCCTAGAGTAGTATATCTGGTGAAAATATCCTTCAAATATGAAGGAGAAATAAAATCTTTCCCGGACAAACAAAATCTGAGGAATTTCATCAATACCACATCTGTCCTACAAGAAATGCTAAAGAGAATGCTTTTCAATCAGAAAGAAGACAACATTAATGAGCAATAAAAACTTATCTAAAAGTACAAAATTCACTGCTAATGATAAGTACACAGTAAAACACAGAATATTACAATGCTTAACTATGCTGTGTAAACTACTCTTAAGTAGAAAGACTAAACAATGAACCAATCAAAAATAATAATCATAACAATTTTTCAAGACACAGATGGTACAATAAGATAAAAACAGAAACAATTAAAAAAAAAGCAGGAGACAAAGTTAAACTAGAGTTAAACTTGATAGAGTGTAGAGGTTTTATTAGTTTTCCTTTGCTTATTTGTTTATGCAAACAGTGTTAAGTTGTTATTGGCTTAAAATAACAAGTTATAAGATAGTATTTACAAGCATCATGGTAACTTCAAAAAAAACAAATACACAAAAAATTTTTAAAAATTACATCATATCACCAGAGAAAAATCATTTTCACTAAAAAGAAGACAGGAAAGAAGACCACAAAACAACCAGAGAACAAATAACAAAATGGCAGGAGTAAGTCCTTACTTATAAATAATAACATTAAATGTAAATAGACTAAACTCTCCAATCAAAAGACACAGAATGGCTGAAGAGATATAAAAAAAACAAACAAAACAAAAACAAAAAACCAAGATCCCATGATTAGGCACCCAAAAGAAACACACTTCACCCCTAATGATACATAAAGATTTAAAACAAAAGGATGGAAAAAGATAATCCATGCCAATGGAAACCAAAAAAGAGCAGGAGTCACTATACTAATATCAGACAAAATAGATTTCAAGACAAAAAGTGTAAGAAGAGACAAACAAGGTCACTATATAATGATAAAGGGGTCAATACAGCAAGAGGATATAACAATTGTAAATATATATGCACCTAACACTGGAGCACTGGGACATATAAAGCAAATATTATTAGGGCCAAAGATAGAAACAGACTCCAGCACAGTAACAGCTGAAGATTTCAACAACCCACTTTCACCATTGGACAAATCTTCCGGACAGGAAATCAGCAAAGAAACATCAGATTTAATCTGCACTACAGACAAAATGGGCCTAATAGATACTTACAGAACATCTCATCCAATGGCTACAGATACACATTCTTCTCCTAAGCACATGGATCATGGTCAAGAATAGACTTTATGTTAAGTCACAAAATAAGTCTTAAAATGGTTTAAAAAAAACCTAAAATATCAAGCATCTTCTCTGACCACAATGGAATAAAACTAGAAATCAGTAACAAAAGGAATTTTGGAAACTATACAAACACATGGAAATTAAACAGCATGCTCCTGAATGATCACTGGGATCAATGAAGAAATTTAAAAAGAAATTTAAAAATTTCTTGGAAAAAAACCATACCCAAACCCATGGGATACACTGAAAGCAGTACTAAGAGGAAAGTTTATGGCAATAAGCACCTACATCAAGAAGTAGAAAAACTTCAAATAAACAACCCAATGATATACTTAAAGAACTAGAAGAGCAAGAGGAAACCAAACCCAAGATTAGCAGAAAAAAAGAAATAATAAAGATCAGAGCAGAAATAAATGAAATTAAAATGAAGAGAGCAATATAAAACGTCCATGAAACAAGTTGGTTTTCTGAAAAATTAAACAAAACTGGCAAACCCTTAGACAAACTAGGAAAGAAAGAGAAGACCCAAATAAAATCAGAGATGGAAAAGGAGACACTACAATTGATACAGCAGAAATTCAAAAGGTCATTAGTACCTGTTATGAGCAACTATATGCCAATAAATTGGAAAATTTAGAGGAAATGGATAAATTCTTAGACACATACAACCAACCAAGATTGAACCACGAAGAAATGCAACACCTAAATGGAACAATAACAAGGAGATTGAAACTGTAACACAAAGTCTTCCAGAAAAAAAAAAAAAAAAACAAGAACTCAGGACCCAATGGCTTCACTGCTGAATTCTACCAAATATTTAAAGAACTAATACCAATTATCAGAGAAATGCAAATCAAAATCACAATGCACTTCCACCTTACTCCGGCAAGAATGGCCATAATTTAAAAATAAAAAAAGAATAGATGTTGGCATGGATGTGATGAAAAGGGAACACTTTTACATTGCTAATGGGAATGTAAACTAGTACAACCACAGTGTGGAGATTCCTTGAAAAAAACAGTGTGGAGATTCCTTAAAGAACTAATAGTGGATCTACCATTTTATCCAGCAATCCCACTACTAGGTATCTACTCAGAGAAGTCACTATATGAACAAGACACTTGCACACACATGTTTATAGCAGCACAATTTGCCATTGCAAAAATACGCAACCAGCCCAAATGCCCACCAATCAACAAGTGGATAAGAAAATGTGGTATGTATATATATATATATATATATATATACACACACACACACACACACACACACACACTCCATGGAATACTACTCAGCTATAAAAAAAGAATGAAATAATGTCATTTGAAGCATCTTGGATGGAGCTGGAGACCACTATTCTAAGTAAAGTAAGTCAAGAATGGAAAACAAACATCATATGTTATCATTTATAAGTGAAAGCTAAGCTATGAGGATACAAAGGCATAAGAATGATACAATGGACATTGGGGAGTTAGGGGGAAGGGAGGAAGGAGGGTGATGGATAAAAGACTACACATTGGGTGCAGTGCATACTGCTCAGGTCATGGGTAAGGAAATCACCACTAAAGAACTTATCCATGTAACCAAACACCACCCATTCCCCAAAAACCTATTAAAATTAAAAAAAAAAAAATAAAGAACTAATACTAATCCTACTCAAAAGTATCCTAAAAAATAGAGGAGAAAGGAGTAGTTACAAACTCATTCTACAAAGCCAGTATTACCCTGGTATGAAAACCAGACAAAGGCATATTAAGAAAAGAAAACAACAGGCCAACATCATTTATGAATATCAATTGATACAAAGATCCACAACAAAATACTAGCAAACCAAATTCAACAATACATTAAAAAGATCATTCATCATGTCCACATATGATTTACTTCAGGGATGCAAGGATGGTTCAACATACACAAATCAATCAATGTGATACATTATATCAACACAATAAAGGATAAAAACCATATGATCATTTCAGTTGATGCTGAAAAGCATTTGATAAAACTCAACATCCCTTCACTTAAAAACCCTCAAAAAACTGGATATAGAAGGAATATACCTCAACATAATAAAAGCCATATATGCCATATGCTATAGTCATATAGACACTATAGCTAGTGTCATACTGAATGGGGAAAAACTGAAAGTCTTTTCTCTAAGATATAGAACATGACAAGGGTGCCCACTGTCATGACTGTTATTTAACATAGTACTGGGAGTCTTAGCTAGAGCAATCAAACAAGACAAAGAAATAAAGGGCACCTAAAAGGGAAAGGATGAAGTCAAGTTATCTTTGCAGATGATAACCTTGTATTTGGAAAAATCTAAAGACTCCATTGAAAAACTATTCAAACTGACAAACAAATTCAGTAAAGTTGCAAGACAAATCAAAATACAAAAATCAGCAGCATTTTTATATGCCAACAGTGAACAATCTGAAAAAGAAATCTAGAAAATAATCTCATTTATCATAGCCACAAATAAAATTAAATATCCAGGAATTAACTAAAGAAGTGAAAGAGCTCTACAATAAAACCTATAAAACAGTGATATAAGAAACTAAACAGGACACACAAAAACAGCTCTGTCTTGCAGTTCCCAGCAAAAATATAGAGGGTGAGTGATCATTTCCAAACGAATTTTTACTGCCCACAGACCAGGAGATTACCAGGCGGAAAAGTGCCATGAGTCTCCAGCACAGCTGATTCAGCTGGCACAGCGGGTCTCTACCCAAAAACTCACACAAATCTGGGTGCCATTTCAACTGGTGCCTGGAACGCCTGGGAGATGGAGTCACCCATTCAACTGAAAAAAAGGGGGCTGAAACAGGGATCCAGGTGATCTGGCTCAGCCGGTCCCACATCCACACAGACTAGCAATCTGAAATGCTCTGAACTGAGAGTTTCACATCAAGCACAGCTGGAACCAGGACAGTCCAGTTCTGTGGGGGGAAGGGTGTCCGCCATTACCGAGGCAGTCCAGCACTATCGAGGCAGTCTGCCATTATGGAGGCAGTCCACCATTACCAAGGCACTCTGCCATTACCGAGGCAATCTGTCATTATTGAGGCAGTCCACTCTTACAGAGACAGTCCGCCATTACTGAGGCAGACTGCCATTACCGAAGCAGTTCTAACTATACCCCTATAAACAAAACAAAACTGCAAGGAAGTTCAAACAGCAGTTTGGCAGAGCCAATGGGAGCTCAGCAACACCTCTGCTGGCAGAATGTGGCTAGGCTACCTCCTGACTGGGCAGGACATCACTGAAAAAAGGCAGCAGCACGTCAGGAACTTATAAATAAAGCCCCACCTTCCCAGGATAGAGCACCTGAGAATAAAAGGTGGTTATGAGTTTTACTGCAGCAGACTTAAACATACCTGACCAGCAGCTCTGAACAGAACAACGGAGCTCACAGCTCAGCACTTGAGCTCCTATAAGGGACAGACCGTCTACTCAAGCAGCTCCCCAACCCCCGTATATCCAAAGAGACATCTCATAAAGGAGAGCTCAGGCTGACATCTGGCAGGTATCCTTCTGGGACAAATATAACTGAACAAGAAACTGGCAGAAACTCTTACTATTCTGCAGCTGCAACAGGTGATCCCCAGGCAAGCAGGGTCTGGAGTGGACCTCCAGCAGTTCTACAGCAGAGGGGCCTGATTGTAAAAAGGAAAACTAAAAAACAGAAAGAAATAACTTTATCATCAACAAAAAGGACATCTACTCAGAGACCCCATCTGAAAGTCACCAACTACAAGGACCACAGGTAGATAAATCCACAAAGATGGGAAGAAAACAGCACAAAAAGGATGAAAACACCCAAAATCAGAATGCCTCTCCTCCTCCAAGGGATCACAACTCCTCACCAGCAAGGGAACAAGGCTGGATGGAGAATGAGGCTGACGAATTGACAGTAACAGAGGAGCAAGATCAAAAAAACTCAAATGCTAGTAGAAGAAATAACTAACATCAGAACAAAACTGAAGGAGATAGAGAAACAAAAAAAAACCTTCAAAAAATCAATAAATCCAGAAGCTGGTTTTTTGAAAAGATCAACAAAATAGACTGCTAGCCAAATTAATAAAAAGGAAAAGAGAGAATAATCAAATAGATGCAATAAAAAAACGATAAAGGGGATATCACCACAGATTCCACAGAAATACAAACCACCATCAGAGATTACTACAAACAACTCTATGCACATAAACTAGTAAACCTGGAAGAAATGGATAAATTCCTGGACACTTACACTCTCCGAAGACTAAACCAGGAAGAAGTCGAGACCCTGAATAGACCGATAACAAGGGCTGAAGTTGAGGCAGCAATTAATAGCCTACCAACCAAAAAAAGCCCGGATCCAATTGGGTTCACAGTCAAATTCTACCAGACATACAAAGATGAGCTGGTACCACTCCTGAAACTATTCCAAACAATTCAAAAAGAAGGAATCCTTCCCAAATCATTTTATGAGACCAACATCATCCTGATACCAAAACCTGGCAGAGACTCAACAAGAAAAGAAAACTTCAGGCCAATATCCATGATGAACATAGATGCAAAAATCTTCAATAAAATA
>CAUYQU010022696.1:0-15055 GCA_963574635.1 Cheracebus regulus
TGAACTAATTTACACTCCCATCAACAGTGTAAAACTACCTATTTCTCCGCATCTTTGCCAGCATCTGTTGTTTCCAATCTTTTTAATGATCACCATTGTAACTGGCATGAGATGGTATCTCACTGTGGTTTTGATTTGCATTTCTCTAATGACAGTGATGATGAGCTTTTTTTCATATGTCATTCGTCGCATAAATGTCTTCTTTCAAGAAGTGTCTGTTCATATCCTTTGCCCACATTTTGATGGGGTTGTTTGTTTTTTCCTTGTAAATTTGTTTAAGTTCCTTGTAGATTCTGGATATTAGTCCTTTGTCAGATGCATAGATTGCAAAAATTTTCTCTCTCTTTGTAGGTTGCCTGTTCACTCTAATGATAGTTTCTTTTGCTGGGCAGAAGCTCTTTAATTTAATTAGATCTCATTTGTCAATTTTGGCTTTTGTTGCCTTTGTTTTTTGCTGATAACTTCAGCAAAGTCATAGGATACAAAATCAACGTGTAAAAATTAAAAGAATTCCTATACACCAAAAATAGACAAGCAGAGAGCCAAATCATGAGTGAATTCCCATTCACAATTGCTAAAAAGTTAATAAAATACCTAGGAATATAACTTACAACAGATGTGAAGGACCTCTTCAAGGAGAACTATAGACCTTGTTATAGTTATATAGCTATATAGTTCCTATAGCTAAAGGAAATAAGAGAGGACACAAACAAATGGAAAACATTTCCATGCTCATGGATAGAAAGAACGAATATTGTGAAAATAGGCATAGTGCCAAAAGTAATTTATAGATTGAATGCTAATCCCATCAAGCTATCATTGATTTTCTTCACAGAACTAGAGAAAGCTACTTGAAATTTCATATGGAACCAAAAAAAGAGCCCATATAGCCAAGATGATCCTAAGCAAAAAGAACAAATCTGGAGGCATAATGCTGCATGAGTTCAAACTGTACTACAAGGTTACAGGAAACAAAACAGCATGGTACTGGAACCAAAACAGATATATAGACTAATGGAACAGAACAGAGACCTCCAAAATAATACCACACATCTACAACCATCTGATCTTTGACAAACCTGAAAAAAACAAGCAACGGGGAAAAGATTACCTGTTTAATAAATGGCTAGCATGACAGTAGATTTTTCATCCTTAAACATAGAAGTTACAAGAAAGTGACATAATATTTTTCAAGTACTGAAAGAAAAGAGCTATCAACTGTTAATTTTATATTATGTGAAACTGTCCTTTAGAAATGAAGAGGAAATAAAGACATTCTGAAAGGAAGGAGAACTACAAGAGTTTGTAGCTAGCAGATCTATTGTTAAGTATTGGCTAAAGGACACTGTGAAAAGCAGTTTGGAGATTTTTCAAAAAACTAGAAAGAGAACTACCATTCAACCAAGCAATTCAATTACTGGATATATATCAAAGAAAAATAAATTGTTCTACCAAAAAGACACATGCATGTTTATTGCAGTGCTATTCACAATAGCAAAGACATAGAACAAACCTATGTGCCCAACAATAGTGGATTACATAAAGAAACTGTGGTACATCCACCATATGGAATACTATAGAGCCATAAAAAGAATGAAATTGTGTCCATTGCGGTAACAAAGATGCAGCTTGAGATGATTTGTATCTGTATTCCCACCTGAATCTGCTGTTGAGTGGTGATCCCCGGTGTTGGAGGTGGGTCATACTGAGAGGTGATTGAATCATGGGGATAGATCCTTCATGAATTGTTTTGCATCATCTTCTCAGGTGATGGTGAGTGAATTCTCATGAGATATGTTTGTTTAAAAGTGTGTAGTACCTCCCCCCTTTACTCTCTTTCTCATTCTCCAGGCACATGAAGTGATGGCTTCCCCTTCGCTTTCTGCCATGATTGTAAGTTTCCTGAGACCTCCCCTGAAGCCAAGCAGGTGCCAGCATCATGCTTCCTGTGTAGCCTGCAGAACTGAGTCAATTAACGTCTTTTCTTTATAAATTACCCAGTCCCAGGTATTTCTTTATAGTAGTGTGTGAATGAACAAATACACAGCTGGAGGTAACAGAAAACCAAAACCAAATATAAATAAGAATTAGCTATAACAAATAGAAATAAAGAATGAAATGGAAGACTTAAGAATTAACAATAATTACCTGAAATGTAAATGATTTGTCTTGACAGATAAGCAGAGTGGATAAACATGTAAGTCACATATTTATGTTTATTTGTATATCTCAGAGCAACCACTGTGAAAACTATATAAGGAGATACATTTAAAAATGCTATAAATATGACATTTTGGGCTGGATGATTGAAAAAAAAAAAAAGAAAAAAATGCTTTAAATAATTCCAGATGGACAAAACATTCAGGTAACTCACAGGAAGGGAAGAGAAGGAAAGCAAAGAAATAAGAGTTAGAAAAAACAAATAGAAATAATGAAATAGAAGACTTAAGAATTAACAATGATTACCTTAAATGTAAATGGTCTTAATACATCAATCTAAAGACAGAGAGAAGCAGAATGGATAAATAAACATGACATAACAATATGTTGTGTATAAAAAATTGACTTCAAATCTAATTAAATAGGTTGAATGTAAAAGAATTGAAAAAGATTTACCATGCAAACACTGATTTAAAAAAAGCAGGAGTGGCTGCATACTCTCACACACAAATGAGTACAAATATAATTGAAGAAATCTGAGTAAGCCCAGTGAATTGTATTGATGTCAACAACCTACTTCTGTTATTGTAGTATTGTTTAATAACTATATTTTTCTTCCATTGGGAGAAACTAGGTAGAAAGTATATGAGATCTCTTTATTATTTTTATAACTACCTATGAATCTATAATTATCTCAATAAAATTTTCAATTAAAAATTTGAATGAGTAGTTTAAAATCTTCCTAAAAAGAAAACAAGCTTTGAAGAAAATAAGCCAATTCTACCTAGCAGTTAAGAAATAAATAACTCCAATCTTGTACCATTGAATATTCTTCATTTCATTTTAAGAGACTGGTATAATCATGACACTTAAACCTAAGAACGAGGGTACAAGAAAGAAAATTATAACTTGCTCTCAATAATAACCATGGATTTAAAAATCCTACACAAAATATTAAGTCTGATTTAGCAATGTATAAAAAGAGTATATTACAATCAAGTTGAATTTATTTCAGTAATGCAACATTGTTTCAACATTTGAAAATCAGTCATATTAATTCAGTACATTAAAGATTAAGGAAGAAAGACTATATAATCAGATCAAATAATGCAATTACTTGGCTAAAATCCAATATCAATTTATGACTTAAATAAAAAAACAACCATTAGCAAACTAAAATGAACCTACAACAAATATCATACTTATCTCTGCAACAATGAAGCATTCTCTTTAAGATTTACTACAAGACACAGATTATGTATTATCAGTTTCATTAATCATTGCTCTGGAGTTCAAGCCAGCACAGTAGGCAAGAAAAGAAATAAATGTATAAGAATAAAAAAATAGTAAAACTTATGTCATAATTTACAAATGGTATAATTTTCTTCATAGAAAATCCTAAATAATTTACAGATAAATTACTCAATTAAGAGCAATTAGCATGTCTGTTAGATAAAATACAGTTACATAAAATAATTGTGTTTTAGTATGGCCACAAGAAACTAAAAATAATATTTACAGGGTCCTCAATATGTAAGTACCTAGAAAAAGCTAGCAAAAGTTACACAAGTCCTTTACTAAGTAAATGATGAATCTTTCACAAATTAGTGATCAAAACAAGAGATATAGCACATTCATGGATTGGAAGACAATATTATAAAGACATCAGTTCTCTCTCAAATTGATGTATTAATTTAATGCAATTCCAGTGAAACATTTAAAAAGTATTTTGCTAATATTGAAATAGGAAAGTTCCCTTGTCCCCCTGGAAGTATGAAGGATGTGTGATGTGGGTGTGGCTTGCTTCTTCCAAGCCTGGATGCTCAAATCTCTAGCAGGAGCATGCAGATGGGTAGGCTGTGGGACTCTGAATCCACGGTAGTGTCTAGGGGTGAATGTTTGCAGCTGAAGCCCCAGTGGACGCGTGTTACAGTATGCTCTTTGATTTAGCTGTCCGTGGGTGGCTTGTGTTAGACCCCTCAATTAGACCCCTCCCTTATCTCAAGGGCAGAGAGCTTTTGTATCCCTTGGTTTCCTGCCTTGGTGTACCATAAGAATCGGATCACACATAAGCTTGAAGAATGAGTGCGAGGTTTTATTGAGTGGAAGTAACTCTCAGTAGATGGGGGAGCCAGAAGGGAGATGGAGTGGGAAGGTGGTTTTCCCCTGGAGTTGGGTGCTCAGCCGCCAGGCTCGCCTCCAAACACCCCAGCCAAACTCCACATTGTTCTGGCATGTTTCAGTGTGCCCTTACGCCTATGCATTCCTCTTGATGTCCAGCTGGTTGTGTCTTCTGCTGGTGTGTTCTTCTCAACGTCCAGCTGCTTGTGTCTCTGCCCACTAGGGTTTGGAGGTTTTTATAGGCACAGGATGGGGGTATGGCAGGCCAGGTGGTCTTGGGAAATGCAACATTTGGGCATGAAAACAGAAATGTCTGTTCTTACCTAGGTCTGTGGCCATAGGCCTGGGGTGGAGCCATAGCCAGGGACCATGCCCTTTCTTTCCCAGCACTTCCCTGCCTCACTCCCATATCAATATCAAAAGCTGTTTCTAAAATGCTTACGGAAGAATAAAGTAGCCAAAACACTCTTGAGAAAAAACTTCAAGATGAGAGGAATACCTATCAGATATGGAGAGTCTTTATATAGTTCTAGTAATTAGATAGAGTGTGCTATTGGTAGAGATGTAGACAAGTATTTCAGAAGGATAGAATGGAAGCCTTGCAAAAACTCACCCAAATATTGCAACTTGGTATATAATAGGGTTGACAGCAAATAAATAGAAAAAGGATATTTCTTCCATAAATGATGCTGTAATAATGGAAAAAAATAACTCACATTATACACAAAAATTAATATCTATCAGATGGATCAAGAATCTAAATGTCAAAGGCAACTATAAAAGTTCTCCAGGGCCTTTATACATGCTGGTCCTTGTGTTCAGAATGTTCTGTTATGCCCTCTGTCTGCTTAACTGCAACTCACCCTTCAGATTTCAGCTTACGTATGACTTCTGCAAAGTTCTTTGAACTGGCTCCACCATAGGCCATACCCTAAGTGGAGAAATGGCAACCCTGGTAACCCACACGTACACCTCTGGATGGACTCCCGGAGCAAGAAAGTCTGAAGTAAGAATAGCTAGCTCCTGCAGTGCCCAATTAACTGACCTTGTGACATTCCACCATTTTTCTGGCTTAACTGATAAGCCAACCTTGTGACACTGGACCTTGGACCTTGTGACACCCCTCCATAACACCCCCCGCTCCACTGCTTGCAAAAACTGCCATGAACTGTAACTTCTGTAACTTTCCACTGCCTACCCCAAACCTATAAAACCAACTCCTATCCCACCGCCCTCTGCTGACTCTCTTTTTGGACTCAGCCTGCCCACACCCAGGTGAATAAACAGCCATGTTACTCACACAAAGCCTGTTTAGGGGGTCTCTTCATTCAGATCATGCTTAACAGCTTCCTCAAAAAAGCCTTCCTTGGTTGTCCAGGCTTAATCAGATTCCCTTGTTATAAATGCTCAGAGGTCCTCTCCTTTTGTTTTTTAAAAACTCTCTCTTTGAGATATACTTCATATAAAATAAAGTGAACAAATTTTAAATGTTTAGCTTGATGGATTTTTTTAATAGGTAAGTAAAAATACCTGTGTAACCACCACCTAGATCAAGACACACAAGATGCTTCTCTTAAGTTTAGGCACTTGATTTATTTCTACTGTCAAATAAAAGAGAAGGCAGTGAGGGTTACATGGAAGTTTTGCTAACTGGTCCTGAAAAAAGAAAGCCTATTTACACTCCTCAAAGCAACTTCTAATTTAAAAATTATGTCACTTTGACACTCTCCATTCTCTCTGTGTGTCTATTTTTATATGAATTCCATTCTTATTTCAATATTATAAACTTAATATATCCTCATGTATGATTCTGAAGGTTCCCTTTCCATGTATTTATTCAGCATTGTCATTTTTATTTTGAGAAATTTTTAGTTTTTATAAATATTTTTTCTTCTAGATGACTTTCATAAATCACTTTATCAAACAGTCATAAAAACATGAAACATGCTAGAAACATGTCATACCTTTAGTTTGTTTAAGTTTTTTCATTCATGGCCTTAATGGCAAAAACTGCTATGTGAATTCTGGTCACTGGAGTGTGGATTGAATTAATGTATGGAATGTCCAGCATTGGCCCATAAAATCAATGTCCTTCCAGCTCAGTGTCCTCCCCCTCAAAATTCTCCATACTCATTTCCCCATTTGACATGGCTGGAATAAAGATGGAAATGACTTCACAGCAATTTTGGAAGCCATGTTTTGAAGATAGAGGAACCACAGTGATAGCGACAGGAGGCGGTCAAGGGTTCCCCTGCAAAACCCGCCTTCAAGCCTAAAACAGCCTGAAGGCTGAAAAACCGGATTACCGACCTGGAGAATTTCCCATTGGCCTAAGCACTGGGAGGATGGCGTGGGGCGTCAGAGCTGGTCCTCCTGTTCCTCTATGGTAACGGGAGTCAGTCTGTGACATGGGGGCCTGTTTACAGGAACCCCTCTCACTTTGCTAAGAGCCTTTTTCCTTTTCACCTGATAAATTCCATAACTCCTCACTCTTCAAAATGTCTGTGTGCATAATCTTCCCTGGTAGTGTCACAAGAACCCAGTTTTTCCTACGAGAAGAAGGAAGTAAACTGGGTCCCTAAAATTCATTCGAAGAAGAACTACTCCCTGATCTGAAATACTCATTTTGTCTTTATGTGAAGAAGATACAAACTTTCACTGGGGTAAGCTACTGAAATCTTGAGGCTGTGTATTGTAACAGCTAGCCAATTGTGACTAATGCATTCTAGGAGGTTCTTTAGAACTTTTCATCACTGAAATCATACGATGATCGTTTACGTTTAATGATATATTAGTTATAATTATGTATTGCATTACTTTTAAAAACATTACCTTTAAGAACATAATAATGTAAGAGAAATGAGAAATTAGGAAAAGTAAATTAAAATCACAGTAACATTGACATTCAGTGATAACAGTTTTTAACATATGATTTCTATTTCAGTTGTTCATTAGATGGTCACTCAGTTTTTGCTGAGTTTTAAATGTTGTGTTTTAAAAATAAGCTTACATTTCTTAAGTTCCCACTTGCCCATGGAGTAGTTTCCAGGCTTAGAAAATAAAAATATAGGATCCCTAGTTCAGTTTGAATTTTAACTAAATAATGAATAATTTTTTTAGTATAAGGATGTCCCAGGGAATATTTGAGACATACTTACATTAAAAATTTGCTTGCTGTTTATTTGAAACACAAATTTAACTGGGTATCCTGAATTTTACTTGTTAACCCTAAAATGCAAGGAATTAACATGAAAGTGTGCCCCCAGTTGTTTTTTCTAAGTTTCGTGTTTTAAGAAACAGTTCAGCATGGTCCTTCCCTGTTGTCATCCTTGCTGCCCCCCTGCTGTTATCCTTGCTAATGGCCCTCATAAGAAAGCATAACTAAGGCTGTCTTTACAGCTTGTTAGAGATTCGTAAACAACAATAAAATAAGACTACAAGCTTGAGCCCACCTCAGAGTCCCTTATTGGGCCCACTCTCCCAAGTTCTTTACCTGCCTTCACATGGTACAGTGAATTCATATGCATCATTGGGGAAACTGAGAATCTCTACGCCTCTAAATTCAGATTCAACTTCCCTGACACCCTAGTGTCATTTCTGCATTCTGGGCATCATCCTAAGTACTTTACATGCATTGTCTTATTTAATTGACTGAAGTGACCAACCGTCCTGGTTTGCCCAAGATTGTCCCAGTTTTAGTATTGCAAGTCCTGGTCCCATGAAACCCCTTCCTAGGAAGAAAATCCCTAGTTTTCAGTGATGGATGTGGAAGGTTGGGGGAGAAGTACAAAATTTGTACAGTGGTTCAAGGAATAAAGGCTAAAGACAAATAACATTGCTTTTAGTATCAAACGATACAACATAAATTATCTGTTTTTCATAGCCACTGTCTCTGATTTCCCCTTGCCCACTGATGTTGGCAATTGTAATTTGTGTTTGCAATAATGAATCATCATTATTGCATCCTCGAGTCATGCAGATTAAGTATGCCACTTTAGAACTTAGAAAAAGAAAGCACCGGAAAAAGCCAAGTTAAACAGGACTTTTCAGTTTTTTTTCCCACCACTTAGTAACTTACTTGGAGTCCAGTTTCAGCTTCACAAGTGCAAATCACCTATATGCTTCAAAATCATTTTCCCTGAGGAAGAAAAGTTCAGCTTAGGATGGGATCCAGTAAATTTTAGACTGTTTTTTTTTTTAAGTAAACATCTAAACCATGGATAGCCTATATAATGAATTTATAGATGAAGAGGGCTTCATTGACAAAGAGCTAATCTATCAAAAGAAGCCTGTAGTAACAAAGTGGATAGGCATTTCTGGAAACGAATTCCTACAAGTTCAGAATTCCTGCTGTTGGCGGGAAGTAAAACCCTAAGCGTTCCATGTTCACATGCTTTTGTTGAGAAAATATTTAGCTTTATGTCATTACATTGGACTGATATCTAGATTCTGCACAATCTGGACTTGCTAAGAGCGGAGCTGCAAGTCAAAGTGAATTTTATGTTTTATTGCTCAGTATTAATATTACACAAATGAAAAGAAGGGTGTTCTAAATGTTACAAGCAGTTCAGACAAGGATTATGGTAAAGGAAGCAGAAAGTAAAAATATGGGACAGAAAGAAATGTCATTATTATTTTTTATTCAATATAGGCAATATCTGTTAATTTGTTCTATTGATTCACACGAGCACTTTAAAAAACCTTACGTTTATATATCTTAGAATATACATCTATGGTCAACTCATAGTTGACAAGTGTGCTGAGACCATTCAGTGGGAAAAAATTGTCTTTTCAACAAACAGTGCCAGGACAGCTGGATAGCTGCACGTGAAAAATGGAGCTGGACCCGCACATGGTTTGCACAGATGTCCCTGCCCAAAACTGCAGTCCCCAGTGTCAGAGGTGGGGCCTGGTGGGAGGTATCTGAATCATGGGGACGTATCCCGCATAAATGGCTTGGCCTTGTCCCCTTGGTGATAAGGGAGCTCCCACTCTGAGTTCTCCAAAGGTGTGTGGCACTTTGCCCTCACTCTCTCTTGCTCTGTTCTCACCATGTAATGTGCTTGCTCCCCCGTTGCCTTCCACCATCATTAGAAGCTTCTTGAGGCCTTCCTGAGTGCAGTTGCCACTATTCTTCCTGTACAGCACATAGAACTGTGAGCCAATTAAACCTTTTCCTATAAATTACCCAGTCTCAGGTATTTCTTTATAGCAAAGTAAAAACAGCCTAATACAGACCACTACCTCATGCCTATTTTTTTTTTTTTGAGGCAGAGTCTTGCTCTGTCACCCAGGTTGTAGTGCAGTGGTGCCATCTCGGCTTACTGCAACCTCTACTTCCTGGGTTCAAGCAATTCTCCTATTTCAGCCTCTCGAGTAGCTGGGATTACAGGTATACACCACCATGCCCAGCTAATTTTGTATTTGTAGAGACAGGGTTTCACCATGTTGGCACACTGGTCTTGAACTCCTGACCTCAGGTGATCCACCCACCTTGGCCTCCCAAAGGGGATTACAGGCATGAGCTACCAGGCCCAGCCAGATTTGGCAAATGATTCTTAGATATGACTCCATAAGCATGACAAAACATAAATTAAAAGCAAAAGAAAAAAATGAATTAGACTTTATCAAAATTTAAAACTTTTGTGCTTCAACATACGTCACGAAAAAGGTGAAAAAGGCAATCCACAGAATGGCAGAAAATATTTGAACATTATATATCTAATAAGGAACTTGTGTCTAGAATAGATAAAGATAAAGAAGTTTTAAATTCAATAATAAAAAGACAACTAACTCAATTTAAAAATAGGCTAGGGATCTCTCCAAAGAAGATATATAAATGGCCAAGAAAGCACATAAAGAGATACCCAAGGCCAGACACAGTGACTTATACCTGTAATCCCATCCATTTGGGACAGGAGAGTTATTTGTCACCTGAGACAGGAGGATTGCTTGTTGCCAGAAATTGGGGACCAGTCTGGGTAACGTAGCAAGACCACCTCTGCAAAAAATATAAGTTCCACCTATTCAGGAGGCTGAGGTGGGAAGCTCATTTGAGCCCAGGAGATCAAGGCTACAGTGAGCTATGATCATTGCACTCCAGCTTGGGTGACAGAGGAGCTCCTGTCTCTTAAAAGAAAAATAAAGATGCTTGATATTATTAGATGATGGTCATCATTAATCATCATGGAAATGCAAAGCAAACCACAATGAGATACTACTTCACACCTATAAGAGGGTGAGAATAAAAAAGTCAAACAGCAAGCATTGGCAATATGTGGAGAAATTGGAACACCTCAGTGCTGCTTGTGGGAACATAAAATGGTCCAGCTTCTTTGGAAAAGTCTTGCAGTACATTAATAAACATAGAGTTACTATAAGACCCAGTAATTCTACTCCTAAGCGTATATTTAAAAGAAATTAAAACACACGTACACATAGAAACTCATACATGAATGTTTATATCAGCATTATTCATAATTGCCCAAAGTGGAAATAATCCAAATGTCCATAACAGACAAATGGATGAACAAAATATGGTGTATCCATATAGTGAAATAATGTTCATTCCATTAAATGGAGTGAAGCAGTGATAACATGCTACCATACGAACAAACTTTGAATGCATGCTAAGTAAAATAAGTCACACACAAAAGGACAAATGTTGTATGGTTCTACTTGTATGAAATATCTAGGATTGACAAATTCATAGAGACAGAAAGTAGATTAGCGGCTTCTTAGAGCTGTCAGGGAAGGGGAGAGGGATGGCAGCTAAAGGCTATGGAGTTTCTTCCTAAGGTGGTGAAAATGTTCTAAGATTGACTATGACAATGGTTGTATGTCTCCAAATATGCTAAAAATAATTGAACTGTAGACTTTAAGTGAGTGAACTGCGTAGGATGTGAATTATACGTCAATAAAACCATTTAAAAAATAATACACAATACTACAGCCTACTAAATTTAGATATCCAATACAACATTTTTAAAGGAGTTAAAATAAATTGCATGTATCAGAAGGCAGAAAGCAACATTGTAAAAATATTGTTTTAATTTTCTTACACATGATTCATTTAATTAGTCCTACTGTTAATTATTACTAATTAATATCAATTAGTCCTATTGTTTTGTTTAAATAATAGCATTTATGTAATAGAAAAGTAATACACAATGATTCATAATTTCAGATAACATTGATTTTCATATCTTTATTAAAGTAATACAACATCATTATGCTAATTCTAATTATAGATTATATATATGTATAATAATACATTATTATATAATACATATATGTATTAATTTATTTTGGTCTGCTATGTCTGTGTTCCAGGTTGGCATTGTAAATAATTGGTTACTCATTTAACTCCCACATAAATTCTACGATGTAGATAATACTATTATCCTCTCCAAACTCCTGGCCCCAGTTTATAGATGAAGGAACAGAGTCTCAGAGATATTAAGTAACTTGCTTAAAACAACAAGAAAATAAATGGAATTTTTTCTCCCTCCCATATGTAGGTTTACCTTCTCAATTATTTCCTCTTTTTAGGATGACTGAACATGAAAATGTCCATTCTCTTTAATATAGTTTTCAAAAACTAGTAGTCCATGGTAGTGTGAGGTGTGTGTGAGTTTGAGTGTGTACATGCATACACATGAGTGCATGTTTGTGCATGTTTTGGCCAGCAGCTCATTTTAAAACTGGGAACTTTCATATATAAATCCAGATTTTGTTTTTCTCTTGAAAACTCCATGGTTTGGCAACACTGGGTCCACATTCCTCCACAGCAGCAGTTGCTGACCCGTAGCTGTCTCTTAAGTAGGGACATTCTTCTTCAATTTGCCTAGTTTCCTCTCTCCTGCAGCTTCACTCAAGGACATGATACTTCCTTTAAAGAGGTAGGCTACCATAATGGCTAAAGACAGGGCTCTGGAGCCAGATGGATTCAAATCTCAGCTCTGCTACTTATTGCTTCTATAACAATAGGCAAATTACTTAGCCTTTCTGTGTATTGATTTCTTCATTTAGTAAAACTAAACTAAAAATAATATCTTTGTCGTGGGGTTTTTAAAGGATCTACTGTAATAATTCAAGTAAAAACCCTTAGAGCACTCTTTGCTATTTATACATGTTGCATATTATTATAATTCCTGCTTGTCACAGTGTAGTCACTTCAGTTTGCATCCCTTGCTGTAAAGAAAACACCATCCCTCCACCCTCAAAGGTATAGCCCCAGCCAAACAATTAGATCAGATCATGAAAGTCTAGCAACTGTGCCTTTGGGGGTGTCCTGTCCTAAGTAATTCCACATATGGACATCAGTCATCCAGCCTATGTTGAGCTGAAACCTGGCCAGTTCAATTACTTTTTATAGTCTCTATTCATCATGGAAGATCCTGCCTCATGTTCCTTCTGCAGATTTTAGTTTCTCAGATTTAGATACCTTGCATATAACTAATCAGAAAGGAACATCAATAGCTTCAACACAACAAGCAATGTAAGGCAAGGTAGTCTCTAAATCCACAAAGGCAAACAACATTCTTTCCATCCTCATTTTGAACTCCACCCCAAAGAAGTTATGGAATCTCAGAGGCAACTCTTGATTTAAACACACTTGAGAAGGTCCATTACCAAAGAGAATATTGACCATTCCATCTAAATCATTTGAATGAGGTTAAGGGTGCCCCACTCCTCCCCACTCCATTCCCTCACCCCTGCCTCCAGAAGATAAAATGCAATCTCTACCTCCTTTAGGCTAAAAATAAAACTGACAATTTTTAAAGATTCCACAAGAATATTAAAGGTCTGGCTTTAAATAATTGTACATAGATATTAATATAGATTGTAAATATAAATACATGCAATTTTAACAAAATAGATTCTACTTTTCACGATATCTTAATATCTGCTCTTTTCACTACATTGCTAATATACCTAATGTCAATGCATTTACTTCTGCAGTGTTTTTTCAATGGTTTTTTATTCAGTGGCATGAATGTGATCAATTCCCTATCCTTGGACATCTGAATTGTTTCCTGATTCACTTAGTAGGAGAACAAGGATATGACAAACATCCTTGTAAATTACATTTATTAACCCTGGAAATTTTTCCTATATGTGATTCTCCTAAGTTCTGCTCACCTTTGAAAATAATTATTTGTAAGAAAAAAACCTTTTGTTTGCTTTTTGTTTTTAATTTTATTTTAAGTTCTGGGTTACATTTGCAGGATGTGCAGGTTTGTTACACAGGTAAACATGTGCCATGGTGGTTTGCTGCACCTATCCACCCATCACCTAGATATTAAGCCCAGCATGCATTCACTATTTTTTCTGATGCTCTCCTCTATGCTGCCCTCCCCACACAGTCCCCAGTGTATGTTGTTCCTCTCCTTGTGTCCAAGTGTCCTCGTTGTTCAGCTCTGACTTATAAGTGAGAACATGCAATGTTTGGTTTTCTGTTCCTGCATTAGTTTGCTGAGGATGGTGGCTTCCAACTGCATCCATGTCCCTACAAAGGACATGATCTCGAGAGAGAGATCCAAGATGGCCAATTAGCAACAGCTCAGGAATGTAGCTCCCAGTGAAAGTGCAGAGAACGAGTGGACGCCGCACTTTCCGACGAATATTTGTTGCCCACAGACCGGGAGATTCCCTGCAGAGGAGCCACACAGGTCGCCAGCGTGACTCTTTTGGCCAGCGCGGCTGTTTTGCCAGTGCCTCAGTGTGGCGCTTGTCAGTGCGGAGTGTACTGGACGGACGGGCTCGGCGGGTCCCATCCCCACAAGGAAAACAGCAATTGGAAGCGCTGAGGACAGAGAGTTTCACAGCAAGCACAGCAAACCCGGGAAGGTCCGGCTCTGTGGGGAACAGGCATCCGCCAAAGGAAAAAGAAACAGAAAAAACTTCATCTCTGAACGGAGAGAGATCCAAGATGGCCACGTAGCAGCAGCACAGGATTGTAGCTCCCAGTGAAGGCGCAGAGAGTGGATGCCACAATTACAAACGAATTTTTGATGCCCACAGACTGGGAGATTCCCGGCGAAGGAGCCACACGGGTCACCAGTGCGACTCTTTTGGCCGGCGTGGCTGTTTTGCTGGCGCCCCGGCGCGGCACTTCTCGGTGTGGAGCATATGGGACTGGTTGCCCTTTTAGTCGGGCTTGGCTGGTCCCATCCCCACAAGGAGAGCAGCAATTGGAAGCGCTGAGGACTGAGTTTCACAGCAAGTGCAACTGAACCTGGGAGGGCCCAGCTCTGTGGGGAAGGGGCGCCCCCCGAAGGAAAACTAAGAAACAGAAAAAAAGCTTTATCACCAACAAGCCGGACGTCCACTCAGAGACCCAATCTGAAAGTCGGCAATTACAAAGACGACAGGTCGATAAATCCACAAAAATGGGAAGAAACCAGTGCAAAAAGGCTGAGAACACCCGAAATCAGAATGCCTCTCCCCCTACTGGGGATCGCAGCTCCTCATCAGCAAGAGAACAAGGCTTGACAGAGGATGAGTGTGATGAACTCACAGAATCAGGCTTCAGAAGGTGGATAATAAGAAACTTCTGTGAGCTAAAAGAACATGTTCTAACCCAATGCATAGAAACTAAGAACCTTGAATGCAGATTTAATGAAATGCTAACGAGAATTGACAAATTAGAGAAGACAATAAGTGAATTGATGGAGCTGAAAAACACGAGAACTTTGCGAAGCATGCACAAGTTTCAACAGCCGAATTGACCAAGCAGAAGAAAGGATATCAGAGGTCGAAGATCAACTCA
>CAUYQU010022697.1:0-17431 GCA_963574635.1 Cheracebus regulus
CAAGAACACAAAATCAAACACCGCATGTTCTCACTCATAGGCGGGTGTTGAACAATGAGAACACATGGACACAGGGAGGGGAGCACTATACGCTGGGGTATGTTGGGGGGAAATGGGGGAGGGACAGTGGGGGGGTGGGGAGTTGGGGGGAGATATCATGGGGAGAAATGCCAGATATAGGTGAAGGGGAGGAAGGCAACAAATGACACTGCCACGTGTGTACCTATGCAACAATATTGCATGTTCTTCACATGTACCCCAAAACCTAAAATGCAATAAATAAATAAATAAATAAATAAAAATAAAACGACACAGTATCATCACTCTCCAACATACCCTTTATCTGTGTGCTAACCTATGGTTTCTACATGAAGAGAGAAAGGAAAATATATCAACATTATATAAGTAAGGTTTTCTAAAAATACCTTCCTACAACTTGCCAAAATGACTGGGATCTAATTCACTCTCAAGTCACAGAAGCCTCAGTGCTTTGCTGTATGTTAAGATGTGAGACGTGAATCGTCTGAACCAACTAGGTCAAATGTGAACTGTAAACTACAGTAAGAAGGAATGCATTCTGAACTCTATTTGCATCAAACCTGGACTCCTCCAACTCAGACTCAGCAATCTGTTAAAGGAGCAATTTGAAGTACTCTACAATTTTAGGGTAGCAATCGTGAAACAGAGATGTGGATAGGACAGCCGCAGAAGGTTAACAGATACTTTCAATAAGCAATAAAGATATTTTGTAGTCATGGTAACCTGCATGCAAATTTAAAACATTTAAAAAAAACTCTCCCCTTTCCCCTGATATTACTTATAGTTTTCTCTTTTCTATATATACTTGTCTGAAGCTGAGTAACTAAGATTACAGCAATAATGGAATCAAATCTGGGGTGGGCTTCATAATTTTAGGGCACATTTCCTGAGCAAGGGCTTTTAAAATATCAATATGTTATTCTATACATTTGTACCATATAATTTATACCACACAAAATATGAAAAAGACCTTTAAGTGTCCTGTTTCCAATGGGCTGTGCAATAAACTGATTAATATTTTAATTAATTTCTTAAGCACTATGCTAAAGGGAGGTAGTTGAAACCTAGCATGCATGAAAGACAGAACTTTCCTCGGAACAAAAACTAAGAGACACATCCATCAGGAGATGCGGAAGAAACGGAGTGAATGGACGGGAGATGACAATTTTCTCGTGGCCGGTTAACTCAGTTTCTTTCAAACTGTTTTATTTTCTCCTTTGAAATGAGCAGACAAACAGAGTCTCCTGACAGTGCAATGGAGACAAGTCAGAGATCCCAAGGCTCACTCTGCTGATTCTCCAACCTCCCACGAGCACCCCATCTGGCTCTGACAGCCACCATTGCAGAAGGGGACTGAAGCCTGGGCACACTAATTATCTCTTCCCAAGGCCACCGAATTTAAAGATATCAGCAAATTTGAGATCAGCATTACCGGAGAAAAAAGACTGGAAGAGCAGGGAGAGAATGTGGAAATGGTCACCTCCTCCTTCGTGCATATTTCTGTTTGGTCAGTGTTTTAATTAAAGATGTATATTACTCTTATATAACTAAAAAGCCATCAAAAATATTTTTTAAACTAGTCTAATAGCTTCCCACCTCCTGTTCAAACTCTGAGAATAGCTGTTTGATGAAGGATAAGGAAACATTTTCTCAGATCATTTTCACTGATAAGAACAAGGGGTTGGGGGAATAGAATCCCTGACATGGAAGTTACAAGTAAATTAATTTGAATTAGAATAATAACAATGCTTTACATCCTAAATGCATTTTCCAACTACTTTCTCATTTGTCCTTATTATAACCCTAAGAAGTAGTTAAGAAAAGCAGTACAATCCCCAATTTCTACATGAGAAAATTGAAGCTCAGAGGGAACAGAAAAAAAAAATGCTCAGGGTCACACAGAGAAAGAAATATAAAACATCAAACTCATTCACTTTTTAAAAACATGAGAGCTGGGAGCCCGCCATGCTTTTTTAACACCCTGCAAAGCTGTAGCTATAAATGCAGCAAGAAGGATTTTGGCAAATTTGCTGTTGCATAATTATTCAAGAAGGCACAACTGCCCCATCAACACATTTGACTAAGTCACAATGAAGAAAGGCAGCCAAGACTTTTGAGCCCGCCAACCCCCTGAGTTAGCAGGGGCTCGGCAAGTCACGATCACATCCTGTGGCTCCATGTCACCCGCAGTGTGAGATGGCTCCACCAGCAGAAAGTGGAGGGTAGTAGGTGGGCTCCCACAGCAGTAAGTAATGTGCTATCTCCCTTTCAATCACTGTGATTCCATCAAAGAGAAAGGCTTGGCTTGGGGATAATAAGCCTTTACATTAAACTTCCAAGACTTAAGACTCTTTCTTAACAAAGGAAAAACAAGCTTCAGGCTCATAGCTTTCAGCAGGCCACAGTGTCTAGCTAAAGATGTTAACTTTGTGGTGTTCTTTTAACATTTTTTTTAACATATTCTTCTATCTATAGCAAGTGACACTGGTTTTCCATTTAAAATGATAACAAAATATTTTCTACGAATAAATTTCCAGAGGTTAAAAAAAGTGAAATAAATATATTAGGTTAAGCCACATGAAACTACTAGTGTTTACTTTAAATCAGAAATGGTCAAAAATGGGCACTTTCATATAGTTTTGCCTAATGGATGAATACATGATAGGTATTAAATAATAGCAATGGTGTACAAAGAAGACAAAATCTAGTTACATAGCTAGATATGACACATAGAGAGACAAGTACGAATAACACAAAAAAAGAGTAGATGAATGACTTCAAATTGAAAAGCCTTGATACCAGAATGGTCATAGTATTAAGTTCGAGTCCCATTCATCAGAACAATACCCGTAAGCTATAAAAATTTGACTCTCCACTCAATCCAGGCAAAGGCTTCTAGCTTCACTGTAGATTGGATCTCACCCTGGCCAAGGGCCAGCCACAAGGGAGAATTAGATGCTAGAGACTCCTAAACAGATCAGCCAGAGAGCAGTAAGACCCAGGACATCCCACACCATTCTCTCCTCCTCTTCCTCTTGGCTTCTCCCACCTCGTTTTTTTTTTTGTTTTTTTTTTTTGACTTTAAGTTCTGGGATCCATGTGCAGAACGTTCAGGTTTGTTGCATGGGTATACATGCACCATGGTGGTTTGCTACACCTATCAACCCATCATCTCGGTTTTAAGCCCCTCATGCATTAGGTATTTGTCCTAATGCTCTCTCTCCCCTTACCCCTAACCCCCCCGACAGATCCCAGTGTGTGGTGTTCCCCTCCCTGTGTCCATGTGTTCTCAATGTTCAACTCCCACTTATGAGTGAGAACATGCGGTGTTTGGTTTGGTTCCTGTGTTAGTTTGCTCAGAAAGATGGTTTCCAGCTTCATCTATGTTCCTGCAAAGGACATGAACTCATTCTTTTTTATGGCTGCATAGTATTCCATGGTGTATACATGCCACGTTTTCTTTATCTGGTCTATCACTGATGGGCATTTGGGTTGATTCCAAGTCTTTGCTACTGCGAACAGTGCTGAAATAAACATATGTGTGCATGTGTCTTTATAGTAGAATGATATGTAATCCTTTGGGTTCGCATCTCTTATTTAACTTACGTTATGTGATAGTTACGTGATATGTGAAATACGCAGGCCCTTTTTTATCTATTAGAAACCATTTCATACCACCTTCAAGCTTTATACAACTTTCTGTTTCTAATGCTCTTCCTACAAAATAATCAAGTTGCTTAGAGCTTTGCAAAGAATCTGAGTGGTGGCAGCTACCTATCCTTCACCTGTACTAACCCTAATACCCAGACACTGCCTTCTCCAAAGAGCTGACAGGATATCTCCTGAAAAACCTCTAAGAAGTCTAAGAGGAAAAGGAAAAGGTCGGGGGTGGGGGGAGAGTCCCTGAGTCAGGTGTGAAGACAGGAAACTTCTCCCTTCATAAATGGAACATGGAAAGTCAGTAGGGGGCTGAGCACAGTGGTTCATGCCTGTAATGCCAGCACTTTGAGAGGCTGAGGTGGGAGGATCACCTGAGATCAGGAGTTTAAGACCAGCCTGGCCAACATGGTGAAACCCCATCTCTATGAACAATACAAAAAAATGGCCAGGCATGGTGGTGCATGCCTGTAGTCCCAGCTACTCAGGAGGCTGAGGCATGAGAATTGCTTGAACCTGGCAGGCAGAGGTTGCAGTGAGCCCAGATCATGCCATTGCACTCCAGCCTGGGTGACAGACCAAGATTCTGTCTCAAAGAAAAAAAAGTCAGTAGGATGAATTAAGGTTGCCTCTCTTCTGAAACTCCCTAGTGCTACTTATAGAAGGGACATTAATAAAGCCTCATCCCTCTCTTGCCTCCAGAGTTTGGGAGGAGCATATGTGTTTCCAATTTGATCAAGCTCCAGCTCATTCCACTCACCCCAGGCAGCCACTAAACTAAGGCACACAAGCTACACTCTACTTCCAAGCCTTTCCCTAACAAACTTTGTGACCTTGAGTGTGTCATTTAACTTGTTGGCTTTGGGTTTACTTAAATGCCAAATAAGGGAATTTACCTCAATCAGTGGTTCGCAAAGTTGGTTCCACATTAGAATCACCTGAAGGGCTTTATAAAATTGCCCATAGCAGGGCTCATACCTAGAAATTATTGGCTAGGTTCCTTTGTGCCAGGCATTTGTCATTTTTGTTTTGTTTTGTTTTGTTTTGTTTTTTGTTTTTGAGATGGAGTTTTGCTCTTGTTGCCCAGACTGGAGTGCAATGGCATGATCTCAGCTCACCACAACCTCCGCCTCCCAGGTTCAAGTGATTCTCCTGCCTCAGCCTCCCAAGTAGCTGGAATTACAGGCATGTGCCACCACCCCTGACTAATTTTGTACTTCCTTTTTTTTAGTAGAGATGGGGTTTCTCCATGTGGGCCAGGCTGGTCTCGAACTCCCAGCCTCAGGTGATCTGCCTGCCTTGACCTCCCAAAGTGCTGGGATTACAGATGTGAGCCAGTGTGCCCAGCCAGGCATTTGTGTTTTGTTTGTTTGTTTTTGAGACAGAGTCCTGCTCTGTCAGTCAGGCTGGAGTGTAATGTCATGATCTCTGCTCACTGCAACCTCCGACTTCCAGGTTCCAGCAATGCTCTTGCCTCAGCCTCCTGAGTAGCTTGGATTACAGGCGACCACCACAACGCCTAGCTAATTTTTTTTGTATTTTTAGTAGAGACGGGGTTTCTCCTGTTGGTCAGGCTGGTCTTGAACTCCTGACCTCAAGTAATCCATCCACTTCAGCCTCCCAAAGTGCTGGAAGCATGAGCCGCCGTGCCCATCCAGTATTTGTAGTTTTTTAAAGCTTCCCAGGTCATTCTGCTATGCAGCCAGGGTTGAGGATCTCCAACTTGAATCAACTCTAAGATTCTGTGTAACTCTGACTGTGTTTGAGTCCCTAATGCTAACTTAGAGGTTGGTGGCCTTTTCTTGTCTCCATTTGCTCTACATAGCACTTACCAGTAAGCACTCTTGGTCTGGCTACACTTGCAGTTCTGTCTTATCCAGAGAACTGCCCACATCAAAGACCTGAAGTTTATTTTTCTACCGAAAACACCTTTTACATTTGATGAAAAACATAGCCTTTGTAGCTACACAGGCCTGGTTTTGAATTCGAGTATGGTAGTCTCGAGCAAGCTACTTTATTAATCTCTCTAAGCCTCAACCTTCCCATCTCCAAAATGGGGATAATAATAGCTATCTCATGGATACCTGTGAAGAGTGAGTGCACGTGAAGTACAAATGCTGAATAAATATTAGTTACCACTTCCTTCCCACAGCTTGGATCTGTGCTCACAGAGGAGACAGCTAGGGGAAAGTCGGACTGAATTTCTAGAATCCCTAAGAGCAGTCTTTAGCTAAGCAGATCAACATCAGCCCGGGAGACACTCAGAGCTTCAGAGCTCTGACTCCCTGCCACGAGCAGCGTCTTGCCTCCCTCCTGTTGGCTGCAGAGAAGCAGAAACACAGTCCAGTTCTACATTCTGGGAGGGAGAAGCTACAAGTGTGAACTCACAAAACTGCAGGCCGTGAGGTAAGTAGGCCAGTCCCGGACTCCTGCAGCCTGAGCAGCAGGAAAAGTGAGGCTAACAGTCAAAGGGACCTACTGAGGAAAACAGTTGGGTCTGGTGATCCGGGGGCAAAGAGGTGTCTGCAGCAGATGGAGAAAGAAAAAGATGAGCAAAATAGAAGGCATTTGCCCTTTCCAGCTTTGGCAGGCCATGGAAAGAATTTCTCAGACCACTGAGAGTACACAGCGAGGAAAATATTCAGCACTAAAGCTGTGAGTAAGACTGCTGTTCAAAATTAGCTTTTCCCTATCAATGCATATTTAGGCACAGGAATAAAGCTGGAAGGAAACATGCTAAAATGTTAATATCGTTTGTCTCTAAATATTGACTTGTGGGTCATTTCTAGGCTCTTCCATATATATTTCTGCAGAATGCAAATCTATAATGAATAAAAACATCTCTTAGTATCAGAAAACAAATTGAAAGGAAGAAATGAGGCATGTTATACAAATTTATAAATGAGAGACAAGAGACGAGGCTGTGGGTGGGAAAAAGGAGAGCACAGGATTAAGATATCAAAAGACAGAGCTATGTTTTTAAGAATAGATCCAAAAAAATTGATAGGTTGCCCATTCATGAGACCATATATCTAGGGTACTGAGGTCAGAATTTGCCACTGCAAATAGAGAGTCATCTGCAGTCTTTATTTTCACCTTTTCACTTTCAGTGTTGACACTGGCTTTTCCAGTGTTTTGGAACCTGGCAATTGTGGTGTGATAGCAAACACAAATAAATCACTGAGGAACAATGATGCATATTCTCTAGCGAAAGGACCTCGCACTGAGCGCAGACACACAGAAATCAAAACAACACCAACGAGGCCCTGATATTTCTTAAAACACCACTTGTCAGTATTTTTCCAATCCAAAAATACATGAACCCTCATACAGGATGTCACAGATTTCTAAGAGGTGATCCCAGATATCAGAGTCAAAATTTTCCTACAACGTTCAGACGTGGCAAAGAGATAATGGTGAACACGCCTGGGAGGGACAGATTTTTCCATGTAGAAAGGCCTCCATTTCCACTGGCCCAAGATGGTATTTCTTTTCTTCTATCTGCATCTCTCCCTGGCTGCTGGTCTAGACTCACTCAGGGAAAGTTAGAGAACAGTCACTCTATATTTTGATCCATGTCCCAGTCTCTATTTCCATGTGGTCTGATTGCCAGGAGTCATGAAGAAAACTTGTATCCTCATAGGGGGAACATCACACACTGGGGTCTAGCAGAGGGTGGGGATGGAAGGAGGGAGATGATCAGGGAAAACAACTAAAAGGTTCTAGGCTTAATACCTGAGTGATAGAATAATCTATATAACAAATCCCCATGACACAAACTTACCTATGTAACAAACTTGAACATGTACCCCTGAAGTTAAAATAAATGTTAAAAAATATATATGGGCCAAAGATCTAAATAGACATTTCTCTAAACAAGTCATACAAACAGCCAATAAGCCATGAAAAGATGCTCAGCATCATTGAGTCATCAGGAAAATGGAAATCAAAAACATGAGCTGCCGCTTCACACCCACTAGGGTTGCTAGAATCAAAAAGTCAGATACTAACAAGTGTTGGCAACGATGTGGAGAAACTGAAAGCCTTATACCACGATGATGGGACTGTAAAACTGTGCACTATTAATTTGAGGAATTGCCAGACCGTTTGGAAGAGATTAAACACAGTGTTACTATATGACCCAACAATCCACCCCTAAGTATATGCTCAAGAGAAATGAAAACGCATGTCCACATGAAAACTTGCACATGCATGTTTATAGCAGCATTATCAGTAATAGCAAAAAGTAGACACAACCCAAATATCCACCAACCCCCAACCTCCCCGCAAAAAAAGAAAAAGAAACCTGTGTTTACCATCAACCCTGTCAGGTTGGGATATGGGGGGACTTTAAGAGAAAATAACCAAATAGTCACTATTAAAACTCCAGGTTGGCCAGGTGCCATAGCTCACGCCTGTAATCCCAGTACTTTGGGAGGCTGAAGTGGGCAGATCACGAGGTCAAAGGATCAAGACCATCCTGGCCAACATGGTGAAACCCCATCTCTACTAAAAATACAAAAAATTAGCTGGGCATGGTGACACATGCCTGTAATCCCAGCTTTCTGGGAGGCTGAGGCAGGAGAATCACTTGAATCCAGGAGTCAGAGGTTGCAGTGAGCTGAGATTGTGCCACTGCACTCCAGCCTGTGTGACAGAGTGAGACTCCATCTCAAAAAAAAAAAAAACAACATAACCAAAAACAAAAAGAAACAAAACAAAAACTCCAGGTTGATTTTCATCTCCCAAGATATTTTTAGTCTAGCCCCAAATGTGAGGTTTTGAAGAAAACAGTATCATTGAAAAGGAAAAGCAGGTTGAGGTGGGTTAAGGTTAGGGTTAAGGTTTGTGAAATTTAGACTCCACACATTTCAATTAAATGGTACATTGATCCATGTCCCAAACTGTACTGAAATCTGTTCAAAGTCTCATTTGTCAAGTTTATCTGCCACCATTTGGATTCAAGATGACAGACTGAGTTATAAATCCAATTCAAGGTGGGACTTACAGTGTGCAGTGTACCAAATTTTATCAAAATCAGTCAGCTTCTTTAAGAGTCGAACAGGGCAAAGACCAAAAAGGCAGTTAAAAAGGAAAATGTCACATTAACTAGTTGAAGCAGGCATCATGCTTAGATCCATCATTTGTGCATCGATTCATTCTACAAATATTTATTAAGCACCTACTCTATACCAGGCAGTGCAGTAAAAGCCAGGAATATGGTAAATCACAAGGCAGACAATAGAGCTTATATTATGGTGGCGGACGTGGGATGGGAATAATTAAAGCTAGCAAAAACTGAGACTAGAGCCATCATGGGAATAAAAAGTGTATAGCAATAGACAAAAATGGAGGCAGCCCATTACAGACAGGACTCACAGGGAAGCTTTATCTGAAGGGAGGTATTTAGGTTCAGGTGAAAGAGTGAGATGAAAGCAGTCCTATTAAGAGGCACAGAATCATGTCCCAGCAAAAGAAAGAGCAAACCTAATCTCCTAAGTGGGACCTGTCATGGTCTTGGACAGACAGGGGGTCCAAGCAGGAAGAGGAGAGTCAGAACAGGCCCATAGTCTTACCACACCAAAGGGTCACTAGTGATATTTCATTTGTGTGGGTTATGCAAGATGGCAGATATTACACCAGGAAGACAAAAAAAGAACTGCACACTTTGCTTTTCTTCTCTGTAAGGGCTTTCCATTCACACATTAAAGAACACCTAACAGCCCATACATTTTACTTTCCTTTGGGAAATTATCATTAAAGATTATCATCAACATCACTAATGAACTTTGACGTGTGATAGTTTCTAATGCATTTAGCACACATAAGCATATACAGTTCCCACCATAGACAGTGCAAAAGCCTTCCATCAAACAAGTAAACTCTGAAAACAATCAGGTATTTACTGCAAGTCCTATGGAGCAAATGATACCTCGGCACTCCAGCCCTGTAGGGGGTGAAGAGGAGGGCTTGCCGAAGCAGTCAGCTCTTCACGAAAGCCTGTCACATCAGGGACATAGCCAATCAGCTCCATGGGTAGGCCAGACTTCAGGGAGTCAAAAAAAAAAAATGTGCTCAACTGAATAACGCATCCTTCTATTTCCCAATCAGCCAAAAAGTTGTAAATTTTATGAAATTCCAGTCTTAAAATTGTAAGCCATTTTTAAGCTATTTGGAAAATAAAATGGATTGCAAGAGAGTTTTCCTAACTAGCTCACTGATCTTTCTGTTGTCATGTCAGGATGAAAGAATTCACCATTTGACTAAAGGTCAATGTTCTAGAAATATTTATGGGCGACTAAAAAGGAAGACTATTAGGAAAATACTTATGCATTACCTTCACTACTCTATGGTTAGCTGTATAACATAGCAGACATATCTACACAATGAACTTATCTACCTTTCCATGATCACAAATCCATTTGTTATGTGTTGTATTTGTAGGTTAGGGGTCCTTCTCATGATGAAGGTAATGTTATCCCTTTCAAGGAAAATGACTAAATGTTGGTTACATTTTAAATTGTGCATGATTTTAATTCCCTGCAAGTAATGTTTGATGGATACGTCTAAAATAAAATGGTCAAATGGCCTAACCTTTTAGCAATAAAATCGTGTGCAATAAAAATGCTGGAGGGCACCAGTTACTGAACTGTCATGGACTAGAGAATTATTCGATCCCATAATTCTGTACTGCAAAGCCAAATTTGTAGATTTTTTTCCCAGTGAAAAAAAAATCTAGGAAATTAAATGGAAAGACCTGTAATAATGAAATATTAAATCCAATTTCAAGTGCACAAAAAGGTCAGAAGCCAAGGGGGGGAAAAAAAAGAAAGATTTCTAGAACAACATTAATTTTATCACACTTTGTGTATGCCTAGCTTAAATACCCCTAAAAGCCAACCAAGCCCAGACTGAGACAGAGGGGTAGGGGGTCAGGGAGGAGGCTAGAAAGGAGATACCCAGAAACAGGCACAAGTAGAAGCCAAAAGGAAGTAAGAAGTAAGTAAACAAATAAGTAAATAGAAAATATTTTGCTTGTTTTCAGTGTCCAAAGTTGAAGTCTTATTGCATAAATATGTATCAACCCCAGCAGAAAGGCATAAAAGCAAAAGCAAAATTCCTGGACTCCAACCATGGCATGTCAGTTAAACTTGAAGTTCAGCCTGAATGTTGCTTCCTTGCATGACTGCAATTCTGGGTTCCCATTTTTAAATTCACCATAATTGAGTTTCATCCTGGCCAAAGAGAGCACGTATCATAGGATGGTTTCGTGGGCATTGGAGCCAGTGAGTTGAGATGTGTCTGTGTGAAAAGTATTACTGTCATTTATAAGAAATCACTGAAAAAAATGTAGCTTCAATTTCAGAATACAGCAGTGAAACTTCATTTCAGTAATAGGTATGTAAGAAGTGGGAAATCCAGAGAAACTTTAAAAGCAATATTTTAAACTGAAAATTATTGTGTGACTAAAAGCGTCAAATGCTGACATCAGGACACCTTGAATTTGGGGATGGCATATTGTCTCTGTGGAATATTGTTCACAGCTGCAAGCAGGAAAAAAATATTTATTTTAACACCTAGCCAACTCTCCAGGTCCAGTACTCACACAGAATATACAGTCTTTCTCTGAATATGCTACAGAAATAAGATAATCTGTAATTTACAATTGCTGCAACTTTACAACCTAAACAACACATTAGGAAATCCTGCGCTTTAAAATACTAATCTGGGCCGGGTATGGTGGCTCATACCTGTAATGCCAACACTTTGGGAGCCCAAGGTGGGCAGATCACCTGAGGTCAGGAGTTCGAGACCAGCCTGGCCAACATGGTAAAACCTCATCTCTACTAAAAATACAAAATTAGCTGGGCATGGCAGCATGTGCCTGTAGTCCCAGCTACTCAGGAGGCTGAGGAAGGAGAATCACTTGAACCTGGGAGGCAGAGGCTACAGTGAGCCGAGATCATGCTACTGCACTCCAGCCTGGGCAACAGAGTGAGACTTCATCTCAAAAAAAATAAATAAATATAAATAAATAAATAAAATAAAATACCAATCTGTGCAGTTGTAATGTTGGACAGCAGAAAGTAAGATTTATATTTATGGCCAATTTTTATTTATCTTTACCTATTTATAAATTGTGCTACAACTTCAATAACCGTGGTTAAAAAGAATAACGTCATTCCTAACCACACTGCCTTTGACTGTAAAAACAATTTCACTGTAATGGATAGCACTAAAATACTCCAAGAATAATCTATAAATGATCCTGGATTACTAGTCAAAAGATGGTGGTTATAAATGATTACATGAAAGAGTTGATGTTACTTTGAAAATCTTAGAGTCTGTCTATGGATTTTTGTATTTTATATGTAACATTTTTATGAAGTGATTTTGCCCTTACATAATAGCTTTCATCTTCAAAGCACTTCACAAATATGAACTAGTTACATAAAAAGCTATATTACTGCAAAATCAGAAAATGGGAAAGCTGAAGTTCTCTTAGCAACCCTTACTCTCACACATTCTATGTGACTAATCGACAGCAAAGATTAGGTTTTTAAAAAACATGTTTAATTATCAGTACTGCTTTTACAAAAACATCTAACGGGTTAATGGAGTTCTATTATGCCAAGCAGATTCATAAAAATCTGCCTTTGATGGAGTGTGTTAAGCTTGAGAACAATTAGACTTGTATTGTGGTAAATCTTCTTTGTCTCCTTCTATCTCATGAATTCTGTCAAATATCGATAAAAAGGTTATTCAACAAAGCTTTATCATATTAAAATTGAAAAGAAAACATAAAATGCATCAATTAAGACATGGTTGAATAAATTATGGCATGTCTATATGATATAACATTATCTAATTTAATATAGCCATGAATAATTATGTTTTTGAAGTTGATATAGAAATCAAGAGTAGAATAACAAATACCAGAGGCTGGAAAGAGTGTGTGGGTTTGTGGGAGGTGATAGAGAGAGGTTGGTTAATAGGTAGAAACATAGTTAGACAGATGGTATAAGTTCTAATGTTGGATAGCAGTCGGGTGACTATAGTTAGCGACAATGTAGTGTATATTTCAAAGTAGCTAAAAGAGGGAACATGAAATGTTCCCAACACATAGAAATTAGATAAATAGGCAAATAAGTAAAATACTGATCATTATACATTCTATGCATGTAACAAAATATCATATGTATTCATAAATATGTAAAATATTATATGTCAATATAAAAATAAAATAATTAGGCTTTTGAAAAATATTTAAAATATAGGAAAATTTTCACAATATATTAATTTTTGAAAAGGTCACAAATTTATCTATGCCCTGTGATGCCACTTTTGAAAAAGAAATAATTATCTATTAATATATAAGAAAATTAGATGAAATCAATGTGAGTGGTGGGTATATGTGTGGGGTTTTTTTCTTCTTTGGACTTTATTATTTAATTTATTTTTTTAGATGGAGTTCTGCTATTTTTGCCCAGGCTGGAGTGGAATGGCACAATTCGGCTCACTGCAATCTCCACCTCTCGGGTTCAAGTCATTCTCCTGCCTCAGTCTCCCAAGTAGCTGAGATTACAGATGAGCCCCACCACCCCTGGCTAATTTGCATTTTTAGTAAAGACAGGGTTTCGCCACATTGGCCAGGCTGGTCTCAAACTCCTGACCTCAGGTGATCCGCCCACCTTGGCCTCCCAAATTGCTGAGATTACAGGCCTGAGCCACCATACCTGGCCTATTATTTAAATTCTTAACAACAAAATATATAGTTTTTTTTTTAATCATGGGACATCAATATTATTTAAAGGGAAACAAAAATCATAACCTTGCCCTTTAAGATCTCTTTGGGAGTTGAGAGCACAGTACCTGGGAGTAACTCAAAGTGGAAGTCCAGAGTAGGAGAAGGAAGAATCTTGAAGTGGGTCTTGAAGGAATGTAGTATTCACTAATAAAGAGAGCAGTCTAGACAGAGGGAATCACATATGCAGAGGCACAGAAGCAGAAGGCACAAGAAACAACAGAAAGATTGAAGAGCTTCACTGGAGCAAAGAATATGATAGACAGTCAAAGATGGTGATCATGGAGATGGCATATGCTGGATTATGGAAGACCTTGATAACTGTGGGAAAGAGTCCAGCCTCATCCTTTGTGGATGATGTGTAGAGCATACTGAGAAAGGAGGCATGGAGTGGTTAGGTTAGGTCAAGAAAGTAGTAAAATTAGCAGAGTCATTAAGCTCGCTCTAACTTCAGCAAGCAGAGGATTGGAGGGAAGGCAAGACTAGAGTCAGTGACACCAGTTAGGAGATTCTGATGGCTAACCAGGCTGAATCAGTACAAACAGAAAGAAAAAAGTTCCAGAGATAGTTAAGAAACAGAATCGACATGTCTTAATAGCCAGTTACATAGGGGTGAATGAAAAGAGTGTCTAAGGTCCTTCCCAGGTTTCTAGACTGGATAATTGACTGGACGGGGTGTCGTTACCTAAATCAAGTGGATCTTGGCAAAAAGCCAGTGATTTGAGATGTGCAGAATTAAAAATAAACAGTAGGCTACATGGATTAGTGAGCAAGTCATAAGTGAAAGGTAGAAGAAGAGATTTGAGAACACCCAGCATATAGCTGTGTGATTTAAAAAAAAAAAAAGAAATGGATGGAATCACCATAGAAGATTGGGCTAAATGAGGAAGGAGCTCAGAAAACTGGGACACATCAACATTTAGAGGCAAACACCCAGAGCTTGCAGAGGAAACCAAGATGGAAGGGTCACACGGAGAGGTCATGGGAGCTGAGGAGCAGAGGCTTTCAAGAAGGAAGTGATCCCAGTTGTGAAATACTACAGAGATCAAGTAAGATACAGGGCAAAAAGTGTCACTTAGGCTTCATGATACAAATCCTCATTGACCACTGCTGGAGCAGTTTCAGTGGGTGGCATGAACAGGAGCTTATGGATAATTCAGATTTAAGGAGAGTGTAGCAACTCCTTCCACAAACTTAACCATGAACCGGGCAAAAAGGCACCAAAATTAGAGGTAAACAGGACCACAAAAGAAAAGGTGACTACCTGCAACTGCAGTAATGATCACCCAAAAAAAAAAGTCATCATTTTTCACCTAATAAAAATATAGTCATATAGCTACAAAACCAAGATATAACATGTCCAAATGTTTGCTCTTAAAACATCAGTGTTACCTAGCTAAAATTCACTTTTACAAAGTGTTTTTGCTAACACAAAGAAAAAAATCCTACAATCTCATTTCCAAAGTCTCACTTAAATTGTGATGTTACTAAGGTAATTGAAAGAGTTGGCTAACATAAAGGATACAGTTTATAGCTACAAATAACATGGTACCAGGAATGAATTAATTATTGTCTAGATAATCTGCTGAATAGCCAAGATGTTTTAAATTAGCTGTCCAACTCTTTCAACATTAGGTAGACCTGAGGTTGATTAGATAAAAATCCACATTTATAGTGCAAACTAGTTGAAGAAGTTTACAAAGAAATGTAAGAAATTTCATTTGTATTGTGGTTCTCATTGGACTATCCAACTTAATGTTAGGAACTTCAGTCCATATTGAGATCCAAGTCTATAGGATTATTTCCTTCCGCTCTCCTAAAAATATCAAATATATTACATGTATTGGGAACCACAAAAAGATTTATTATTTCTAACCCAATAAACCTGCTTTTAGGAATTTATTGAACAAAAATATTCACTTAGACATTACAAGAATAAAAACTTTCAGAACACCTAAAAATGCAACAATGGGGGGAAAAAACTACATGAATTATGGACATTAACTTAATGGAATAATATATAGTCATGAATTACATGAAACAAAGCTGAATAAAATTGTTCATTTTGACTACAATTACATAATTATACATTATACATACAAACCAAAAAACTCTTAAAGATAACTCAGTCTTGGGGGAAAATAAAGCTGTGTTGCAAGAATGAAGGAATAAGAATTGTTTGGGTTTCTTATTTCAAATTTTCCTTTAATTTTCTTATAAGAACTTTCAGAACTTAAAAGGCAGGAAGTAAGGTAGGGAGGAGGGAGAGCAACTGCAAACCAAAACCAATGGAAAGGAAACTGCTAAGTAAGAAAAAAAGAATTCTGAAATGTATCTAGACATGTTTGTAGACTATTTGTAGACTATGACTCATCTGTAGGCTCGGAAGCCCTGTTTAGAACTGATACAAGGTTAAATGTAGTTATCCATTTGCAAGTATGACTCATTCAAATGATACTGACAGGTACCTTGTTCTCTATACAGTCAGTGTCTGTAAATATTTTTTAAGAAATACTTTTTTCAAAAGGCAGCAGCTGCAATCAGGGGGTTAAAGATAAAACTCCCATCTCCCTGGGACAGAGCACTTGGGGGAAGGGGCGGCTGTGGGCACAGCTTCAGCAGACTTAAACATTCCTGCCTGCCAGCTCTGAAGAGAGCAGCATATCTCCCAGCACAGCGCTTGAGCTCTGCTAAGGGACAGACTGCCTCCTCAAGTGGGTCTCTGACCCCTGTGCCTTCTGATGGGGAGACACTTCCCAGCAGGGGTTGAAAGACAGAGCTTCAGCTGGCATCTGGCAGGTGCCCCACTGGGATGAAGCTTCCAGAGGAAGGAACAGGCAGCAATCTTTGCTGTTTGGCAGCCTCCGCTGGTGATACCCAGGCAAATGGAGTCTGGAGTGGACCTCCAGCAAACTCCAGCAGACCTGCAGCAGAGAGGCCTGACTGTTAGAAGGAAAACTAACAAACAGAAAGGAATAGCATCAACATCAACAAAAAGGACATCCACACAAAAACCCCATCCAAAGGTCATGAATATTAAAGACCAAAGGTAGGTAAATCCATGAAGATGAGGAAAAGTCAGAGCAAAAAGGCTGGAAATTCCAAAAACCAGAATGCCTCTTCTCCGCCAAAGGATCACAACTCCTCCCCAGCAAGGAAGCAAAATTGGATGGAAAATGAGTTTGACAAATTGACAGGAGTAGGCTTCAGAAGGTGGGTAATAAAACTCCTCTTAGCTAAAGGAGCATGTTCTAAACCAATGCAAGGAAGCTAAGAATCTTGAAAAAAGGTTAGAGGAATTGCTAACTTGAATAACCAGCTTAGAGAAGAACGTAAATGACCTAATATAGCTGAAAAACACAGCATGAGAACTTCGTGAAGCATACACAAGTATCAAGAGCCGAATTGATCAAGCAGAAGAAAGGGTATCAGAGATTGAAGATCAAATTAATGAAATAAGGCATGAAGACAAGATTAGAAAAAAAAAGAATAAAAAAGAATGAACAAAGCCTCCAAGATATATGGGACTGTGTGAAAAGACCAAACCTACATTTGACTGGTGTACTTGAAAGTGATGGGGAGAATGGAACCAAGTTGGAAAACACTCTTCAGGACATTATCCAGGAGAGCTTCCCCAACCCAGCAAGACAGGCCAACATTCAAATTCAGGAAATACAGAGAACAACACAAAGATACTCCTCAAGAAAAGCAACCCCAAGACACATAGTTGTCAGAACCACCAAGGTTGAAATGAAGGAAAAAATATTAAAGGCAGCCAGAGAGAATGCTCAGGTTACCCACAAAGGGAAGCCCATCAGACTCACAGCAGATCTCTCAGCAGAAACCCTACAAGCCAGAAGAGAGTGGGGGCCAATATTCAACATCCTTAAAGAAAAGAACTTTCAACCTAGAATTTCATATCCAGCCAAA